>JAGVSP010001232.1:0-104601 GCA_022494985.1 Micrasema minimum
GGAATCATTTTTCCGTTATTTCAGCTGCCTATCTCACGTTTGGCATTGCGTCAGGGGTTGAAATAATCGAACGGGGTGTAATCTGCGCCTCTTCAAATTTATTATAATAATATTAACTCGTGGTGGTTTGTGTCACTGAAAATAATGTTTTATAGATACGAGTCGAGGCTTGGCGAGTTTTTAAACCACCCTGCATAAAATTTTCGCTGTAGATTTTCATAAGTATTTTTTTGAGTTTTTATAATTCCTTTCCAGTTTTTTGTGTGTAAATAAAATTTGTAATGAATTTTATTTTATGTGTTGACTAAAGGCCATACTGTTTTTGATAATATTAGAACCATTAAATGCCAGATTTATCGCCTCTCTCGCAATCACCACTTTTTCAATGTTTTATTTATACTGCCCAAAAGTTATGGACAAATAAGTTTATAACGACATGTTATAAGGTGACTTTCTAGAAGTTTATCATTTGCTGATCTGAAATTAGAGTCTTTAATAACAGTGGATAACTGTTTTATGTATTAGCATTCAATTTACGCTAAAGCAAGCCTTGCTAATTTGTTAGATCATTGTCTTATCTATAAATGTATATCAATCTATTAATGTGCAGGAAAAACGGTAACAATTAAAACATAGTAAAAAAAAACTTATGATTAATGAATTAAGCATTCGTAATATTGGTATTCTCCCCCGCAAATTGGACATATGAATAAAATGTCGGGTGGAACAGGATTGTGATACATATTCCTTGGTTTTTTATTCCACTCTCCGACATGTTGCGGTCCAAATGAATTAATCTCGAGTAAGTTAAAGAACCTGATTTGTTCGTCACCATATATGAATTCGTTAATCGAATGCATATTCATGCCACCCACTTTAGTACAACAAACGGCCAATAAAACTTTTCATTATGCAGATACTCGTCTTTTATCGACTTTATTCTCTCCGTAATCCATAACATTATGGAATTGTTGCATAAATATTTCATTCCGGACAAAGGCGCATCATTCCGATATGCGATATCTTACACATTATTTTTTTATGCAAATGTTATAACATTTTTATGTTCAATAAAAAAAAAACGTGTGAAAACTTCGTTAGCAGGGTCCAAAAGGACTAGATATTTCTTTTTTCCTCGGTTTTATTCTCAGCAATCATTATTATCAGATCTGAAAATATTTGAAACTGCTTTTTCGAATTCTATTTTGGTTTCTTTAAAATTACATCAACTTGATTTACGTAACTGGATCTATGTACGTTTTTGTGGTGTTTTTCGATTTTCTTTACAGTACAGCATTAAACGTTTGTGTCATGGATCATATTAAACATTTAATTTCATAATTGTGCATCAAAAACGGTGCTAAAAAGTCAATCTACATTACATTAATTTTACTCATAAGTTAGAGTTTATCCAATATCAACAAAAGAAAAAACTCAATTTTGTGCACTTCATATTAATTATCAATTAAAAGCTGGAGTTTTCCGCTTGTCTAACGCGTTATATTACCATTCCAAATGGTACTTTTTAGCACGAATCTTAAAGAGAAATGAGTTTTTTTTTAAAATCATATTTTATTGTTTGTGAAATTCGCGTCTCGTTTTGATTTCTTTTTAATAAATTGCAGCAAGTCCTTGATCTTTCAAGACAAATGTTATTAATGCCCCTCATCTGCTAATTGGAGGACTTGTAGCGGTTTTGTTTTGGGTATCAGCTGTTAGTGTTTTATGATCGTGATCTCCCTCCGTGATTTTATGAATTACCCCTGACAGTTGCATTTACGGCTGACAGTTGTTCCGCCGCTGCGCGCAGGCTTGATTACCCGCTATTTGTTATTTTATTTCAATTCTTACTTTTAAAATGTCTGCCAGAAGCTTATTCCACCTACCACTAAACTTATTCTATGTGTGGTTACTATGTACTTTTCAAAATACAATTCTGGTTCTATGAATAAAATATTAACCGATAAATATACTTTTTCTTATACTCAAACCAACTCAATAACTAAATGTCATTTTAATAATTTGTCTTATACCTAGTCCTTAAAATATTCCTTCATTAGAACGACAGTTAGAATAACGTCTAGCAAGTGATTATATTGACATACGAAAATCATTCGTATCTAGCTATGTTAATTTTTTTTAAATACAGCGCTTTACATATAAATCAGCATAAAATAATATATAAAATCATCTTTAAAAATAACAATGCATACAGCTGTCATTCTAACCAAGGTATTTTAATGATAATATTTTTTATAATTTCAAGCTTCATTAAATTAAAATTCTCCTTGGTTTTTCTCGTATAAATTTTAAAATAAGATACTTTTTAGTATTGAGAAAAGAACTAATTTTCCAAATTTTACAATTACCTACTCCGGATTTTTCACTTTTACTAACGATCGAACAACCCAGCCTTAATGATATAAATACTATCGTCTGTGTTTTCCATTTATCTTTTTTCGTGTCGTGACCTAAATGTCCCGAAATTTATGTTCTCGAAAAATGGCGAATCGATATTTCGTACAACTCCAATTGGAGGTCTACCATTCGCTGTTGACATTTCAATTATTCATTTCATAATATTTTGTTTTATACTGTCGGAGTCCTGGATTGTTTTGTTAAATAATTTACGTTGATTGAACATACATGAAATTTTGTTCAAGTTTTACAAATATATAAAAATGCTTGGCTTTAATTCAATTTTGTGTTATTCTGTACATTTTGCTTGAATTCATACTTCTCTCGATTGAGAGCTTTTCAGAAACCTGCTTCTGAATAAAAATTGAGTTTTCTTACCAATCACTAAATGCTATTACAAATTTCAACTTTCCTCTTAATAAAGCAATAATAATATTGAAAGTGAACGAGTACGTGTTTTGAATAATACATTTATTACAGATTGTATATACACTGATGGAGGCAATTAAAATTATATGACTATGCATAAAGTAATAATCGTTAATGTTGTATGCTCAGTTTAATTATTAATTTGTTTTTATAAGTCAACTTTTCCATATTTGCCTTTTGAGCGCTTCATTGTCCTGTCCACTCTCTTTATTACTTTATATTAATGATTAATACTAATTATAAACTTACGCACTTAATGACGCTGTTTGTTGTTTATTACAGTAAAGCCAAACGTAATTATGAATAGTCGCTTATCGTCTTAGCTCTAAGCTTTAATACAATTCGAACAATAGGAATAGCAAAGGTCCTTTAAATTAATCTCTAGTCTACAATATTACTCAGGGGATCGATACCTACGGTGACAAGTGAGATGAAGCTTCCTAGTCGTTATAAAATAACATTATTAACGTCATCTAATGAGACAACACGGAAGAATTTTATTCCCCGTTTGGATGTTGATTTGACGTGTGAATAATGAACCCTGTAATTTATGGGCCTTGAGACTTTTCCAAAAATGGCTGTAAATCGCGGAAGTCGCACTAAAAGCAAATAAAAACATTATTCAATTGATATAATACCTTCCTTTGAAACGGCCGGCTCGGTTTGTACGGAATGAGCGATTTTCGCCTCTACTAATCCGACTGTTCGTATTCTAATATCATTGTTCGCTAGGAATATGACTGACAGGTGGACTGACCTCTAAACGCAAATAGTTCTTTAGTTGCCTATGCCATTTTAGGCGCTCATTCTAGCTTTATTATCATTCCAACTTCCTCCCATCTTTTTACTAAGGATTAATTAATGGTTAAGAGTTCAAGAGGTCGCGTTGTTTAAAATTTAGACTGGTTTTAGCTTGGACCAAGGTCTTCAAGCTTTTCCCGGCAGCTCATGCGCAATATCATGCCTTTTTCCAGGAACAGTTTTGCATTTTTGTTATGTAACGTCGAATATTGTTGATCAGAAGATAATTATGCTATAAATATAATCCATTTTACTCAGTTGGTAACACAAAAATTACGCACTATCTAATTGGCGATAATACAGGATGCATCATTTATTAATTTATTAAAACTCGTTAATATTTTTTAAAGCTCTAAACATGTCATCATCGTCATACAATATTCCGCTCCCTATGTGGAGCATATTGATTCAACAAAAATTGCCTCCATCCCGTGCATCCTCCCAAGTCGAGTCCACGTCCCGCAGCTCTGACGCAAACTGCCGGCAATTTTTCAACAGTGGACGTCCAGGACGCCGAAAACCTGATGCCTTGTAAAATAGGCAAGCATGGTTAAGGCTGTCGGGAGGCATACGAGCTTATCGCTTCTTTATTTTCAGTATCCTTCCAGCATGCGATAGAGTTCTGTTCAAACATCCCATTATTTTTTTTATTTACACTAGATTTGTTTTTTGCCCTTTCTGTATCCGGTCTTGAGCGGTTTCTCGCGAAGCAAATCTCGAACCTTTCCGGGCCATCGCTTCGGTTTCTAATGCACGAGCTCGGTGCATTTCAAGGTTCTGGTTCAATCTGATACTGGGGCCAGCTGCATCGGGACTACCTTATTCCGACACCTGTGTTGGAAATGTGCCGGTGACACCCCCCAGTGAATACGGGCTCGGCTCGGAATAGGACAGCTGACTGTCTCTAGGTGGGGGGCTACCAGTAACACCTGCCACTGTTGATGCGACGATTTACCAAACAAATAACAAAAGTTACAAAAGAGATTTCACAGTGAATGTTATGAATACCGGCTATTGTTTATTTCAATCTGGCAATATTCAAGTTTTCACCAAATACCTTAAATTTAATATTGATTAAACTGTTTTTTGTGGTATACCATTAAATTACAGATAATGGTGATAATTATAATTTTTTGAAGATGACTTTTATTGTAATATCATGATCGATCGATTTTTCACTTTAAAATAAATGTATACCAATATGTTTGGATTGCAGACCCAGTGCAGGGCTCTATGGCTTGGAATGCTCTCTCGCTAGAAGCGCGCAACTGTGAGAATGAAGTGATATTTCGGAAGAACTTGAGACCTATTTAATTTGTTCTCTAAATCTTTTGATTAATTTATTTTCTATTTACAGAGTAAGTTATTTTTTTCACTTATGTTTTCCCAAACCATTGGGTATTGATATAAAACATATTTTAATTTAAATTCGGCGGTTAAAGCGCCTTCGAGGCATATTTATACGAAAATGGCGCTTTATAAATAGTCCACAATAATAATAATAGTCCTATTCCAAATAGAATTAACAAGCCTCAACTTTAACGAAAACATTTCTGTTTCACAAAAATCGAGATTTCTGTACAAAAATAGTAGTACTTTGATAAAATTTTGTTAAAATTTTTCAATTACAACTTATTCATCATATTTTAAACTTTACCTTGTTGATACAAGAATCTGCGAACCGGAAATGCTTCAGTTCGAAGTGGTGGAGGCTTTAGTATAGAACACCAGGTGCTTTTCTCCATACAGCACACATCGGATACCATGTGTTCCCGTGGTAAATCAATGGTTTCGGTCGATCTCATTATCTTGGGACACCTGTTACCTGCTATCAAAACTATGTTGATGTTTCAAATATTTATACCACTTAAATAGCACTTTCAGAGGTTTTAAACGAATGCAATCCTAAATTACTGATAATTTCTTCACACGTATCTTGTTTTCGACCCAGCACCCCTATTCGCAAGCTTATGCAAACTGAAGGGTGTGTTTTATAAAAAAATGCTAGCTGGCTCGGCAGACGTTATTCTGCCCTTTCTGATTGGTGGCGCGATAAGTTTTATTTTATTTTGTTAAGGTGTAAAAGAAAGTATCGTCGTTTGACACATACATAAAAACATCTACTGTTTTATTTGTAAACAAGATATATAAATTAATAATAGTACCTACTCAAAGTTCGTAGGTTTTCACGGCCTTCAGAATACTTACAGATTATGTTCTCCAGATAATCAGACTTCTGAAGATGGACACTGCAATGTGCTCCGAAACGTCGGCAACACAAAGTCCTCAAACATGGAATAATGACCTGGGTAGAAAAACATTATCTGTAATAATAGTGCATTTAATTTTAATTCAACATTGCTCTTTTTAATCGTTGGTTGGTCCAAACGTTAAAATATTAATTTGGAAATCATTGCATGTAAATCTCGCGCAAGATTAGATTTCTTTTACTGATTGATGAAATCAATTTATGTTTTTTTTTGTAATCATCGCCGTTATAGTCTTCTTACGATCGATTGAGACCGAGTGCAAAAAGCGCAATTAAATTATTTGTCGCTTGACAGACTTTCAGAAAGATCTGAGTGAAAATAATAATGTGCAAGAACCTGCCATCAGCCAGTGCGGCGCGCGGCGTCGCGATTCTACATCCGAATGTGTTAAGAGCAATTTACACTG
Source organism: Micrasema minimum (assembly GCA_022494985.1). Classification (NCBI taxonomy): domain Eukaryota; kingdom Metazoa; phylum Arthropoda; class Insecta; order Trichoptera; family Brachycentridae; genus Micrasema; species Micrasema minimum. The sequence continues at coordinate 6,325 of JAGVSP010001232.1, forward strand.
AACAATTAAACATTTACCCAATACGATTTATTAGCCGTGTGCGGATTCGAAAGTGGAGAGTTCTCATTAGTGTTACAAAAATGAAAATGATTGCCATACGAAGCCTCGAGTATGTTTGCAGCGCCGCGGTCCGCTGCATTAGTGTCTAGATTTGCACACATGTTCCAAAATTACCCTCGGTCATATTGCATATCGCTTTTTTACGCAAATCCCGTTGGAAAGCGAACCGTAGTTTCGCTCGCACAAAGCAAAAAACGCTGAAATTTAATTGAATGTGTATATCTGTTATTATACCGCTATGCATATCGAAAGAAGTAATAATTCATTTTATATTATATGATTAGTATATTTTAGAGAGATTCACCGCTTTGTTCCCATCTAAACGTAAGACTCATTTATTTATTTATGTATTTATTTATAGGAAAACAATCAGGCAAATAATCATTATAATAAACATTAAAAGAAAACAGAGTAGACCAATTAGAGGTTTTCACAGGTAGCAACAAAAATAGGTAAAAAAAAAGAAAAAATATTCTCATCGTAAGATTACTACAAATAAATTATATGTACATAAAAGTGAGCTAAAAGTTAGAAAAGAAAGAGAGAAAAAAAAATGCTAACTCAACAAATTATTATCAACAAAGTGTGATTTCACTCGGAAAGCAAACGCCGCACATCACCATGGTTATTCTCAAATAAATATATATTCAATGTTTTAGATATTTTATTGAAGTTATTGGAGGCTCGCCATATATACGAGTTTTTTCTATAGTTATTTGCCATAATGGGCTTCTTTAGCTTGCTTGACAATGTTTGTTCAACCCAGCGAATAAATGAATTGCAGTAATTAATTGAAGAATTACTTAACCAAACTAACTAACTAAACTAACTAACCATCACGCCATTTCCCCGAAGGGGTAGGCAGAGAGGATAGAACGCCACACCACTCTGTCCTGGCACACTTCTCTTGCTTCCTCCACACTCATACATCTCCTCATGCACGCACGTCGATTATTCCGACTTCTTACATGCCCACTTTCAAGCACTTGTTTTACTTGATCATGCCATGTCTTTCTCGGCCTTCCTCGACTTCTACATCCAGGCACAGTCGCATCATATATTTTTTTAGCCGTTCTTTCATCATCCATTCGCTCTACATGACCGAACCAACGTAAAAGACCTTTCTTCCTTTCTTACTTAACCATTCAAATATATAATAATAATACATTAAGCCGAAATATATAGCGCCGTTTTTATAAAATATCATCTCAAGGGCGCTCAAAACGCAATCATATGCACAATGTAATTTACAAAATATTATAATGTATCTTCATATTACACCAAAATCTGGAAAAATCTGCGTGATAAAAAATATAGAGTTGGTCTCATGTCTTGAGCCGAGTCTAAAATTGTTTTGGTCACGTCGAGGTGTTAGGATCGTGTCGAATGCGCGTGTGTCCATTAGCTGGCGGCTGGCGTGCACGCGCGCGAGCACGCGTGTGTCGGACGCCGGCGTCGGACATCGGACGGGGGAGTGCGGCTGGCATAATGAAGCCCGGCGAGCTGCCACTCTCTCTTGCCTAGCCAATGGTCTTCCGCATGGGCATCAGATATGCCCGACTGCGGCTTAGGCAATGTGAACGTGGATGACGAGCCTTGCACAAATCGTCTGGCGCCTCTTCCACATTCATTGTGATGCACGTACAACGTAAGCGCCATAAGAATTCGTGGCTGTCCTGTGTATAGCATTTGAATTCTCTATAACGTTTCGCATTTTAGTCGATATTCTAACCCCCCTGTGCCTTATGACGATATCTTTTTAGCTGAATTTTGTGGTCCTTTTTTTTCATTTAGACATAAATATCCTAATTTATATATAACCTTAATGTTGTATATCTGACTGTTGAGGAGTGAGAAAATTGAAAGTCACCTCGGTGAAACGCCTAGACGAAAATTGAAAATTTTATTGAATTGATATAAGATGACAGTCGTTCCCACACAAAACAGATGATAAAATACACGGAAAGAGACAAGGAATTTTCTTTTTTGTGTTTGTGTTTAGGAATTATTTTACTCTAAATTTCTTTTTCCAAAATAATGACCTTTTATTTTGATTGTTTCAGGTAAGCTCAACTATTTGTCCCCAGACTTTTGTGACTTTCCACGTACGTAAGTATTATTTAAACCAAATTATTAGATTATTTCAATGTTTCTTGTAATGATATATTTATGTATTTTTAGTAAGATCACGCCAAACAATAATGGGAAGGGAACATTTTTACATTATCAATATTTACCTATTCTTTCTAGTGTAAATATAATCACAACGTTAGAATTTACAATAATCGGTCATAATGATGATTTTTTCTGTCGCAGTATTTTTGCACCTCGACTGCCGTTGACTGTCTGTACAGTACACTTGACGAATAAGCACACATTACCTACCTAGAAAATAAATACAATAATACGATATTATTTACTAGCCATAATACGTCTCTCCGATTTCTCTCCACTTGACAATGATAGCCTTGATGAATGCAGACACACACGGGCACTGGACACACTTAACAAGACGTTCTGAACGCTTTGATAAATTTGCGATGAGCCAATTGCAAACATTATTAATTTCTTAAGTATTTGCTAACAAAAGTTTATAGGGAAGTTATTTAAATATCAAACATATATACACTTGGTTGTTTTATCCCTTGATGTATGAAAAGTAACTTAACGTAATAAGTAATAATTATTGATACAACCTAAATATTAATCAGGAAAAGTTGATTTTTTAAATGAATTCATAAAATTTTACTAACACCTGGGTACATTATTCACGTGTTCTTTCAATAAAACTTATTAAAAATCATAAGTGTTTCCTGTTTTTTTAAAAAACCACGTTAAAATTTCTCTAATTTTTTTCACCGTGAAAACCAATCAGGCATTGTGTAGTTAGATACGTGCATGATAAGATAATAAGATTATAAAAAACACATATCTGAGCTCTGACGATGTGTGTTAGTAGGTTTTTTCGTGCTGATAATTGCGGGACATGCAAATGAATTATATATATTTTTCATATGTTTAATAAAAACCACCTTCATTTTTATGCAAGGCTGTATCGGAAGTATTTTTGATTAAAAATAAATAAATGACACAAGGCTGTCATTATGTATTTGATTCAAATAGCTAATAGTAGTATTTGGAGTAAGTGTGCGATGACATAATCTGCGCCTCATATGTTAAGAAGATACGAGTGCTGTGGAGAACGAGTGTAGAACCTTGCTGCAAATCAATCGCCAGAATTGAGACTGTGAAGAAGCTAATATTGCCCCGTTTATTTTTCTATTAATTCTCTTAATCCTCTTATACATATTTCAGTCGTTCAAGGACTAGCATGCTTATAGCTATGCTATTGAAAGGCCTTAAAAGCGCGCCTAAACCTACGCCAAACAAATCGCCATTTGTCACAGCTCTCTGTTGACAACCTTCGACCATTATATTCGAATAATAATAATAGCGATTCGTCCTTTGTTCCCGACAGTCTTCTCCTTGATGGCTGACTCGTGCCTCTTATTAATTCACAATGCACTCTCGGCGGTCATACTTCCCGTACAAACCAGTCGGTATCCTGTTATTCCCGGCGATGGCGCCGTCTGCTCCAGCCGCAATTCCGAATAAATATAATAAAGATATATTATTTTACTATCCCATTCTTGGTCTTCTTCGCTCGTGATAAGATAACGTTACGATAGCCTGAATGATATCGAGTCCGTTGCATCTCACTGCTAGTTGTTCTAGATGATGATATTGTGTTACCAGTGTGTTTTATGCATGCAATATACAATCTATTGGAGCGTTCCGCAAAACGCACCACTGATACTATTAGAACATTCATATGTATAATATTTAATTGGCTGAATAACTGTCAGTTATCAGTATTTTGCGCTGCAATTTATTGTGATTGCGTTATTTTGTTAACGGTCTATGACCCGAGATGGCAAATGGGTAGTATTACTAATATCCCTATCACTGTAAATTTGGGCCAGCTCCTTGAGCAGGTTGGGGTGAATGTGTTTATGACAATCTTAGAGCCGAGACAGTGATAGGGGCAATGAAAGCATTTGGTCGCGTATTTAACCTTCTTTTCTTCCGCTTTTTCCAGTTAAAACTGAATCTATTAAATTTCGCGGATTAGCTTTAAAAAATCGGTAGAGTTGTGCTGTAGCTCAACCACAGATGACTATCGACGTGCTAATAAGCGATGTGATAACGATTTCTCACCATGGATGTTTAACGTTTTCGCGATCACAGTGGAACATCCGTTAAAAGTTATCGATCGGGATTATTAATTACCGCTTTAATACGCCAAAATTGTAAGTAAAGTAAAATAATTTAGTTTTATAGAGTTTTATTTGTCTGTGCACAATTTATCATGCCATTTATTTGCTTTAAATCAATTTAAGAAAGCAATAAAACGAAACATTTGTCAAAGTATGCATTTCATCTATGGTGCTTAGCAACGCGACCGTGATATTAATGTATCTTCATTGTGATCGGTCAAATGCTAAGCACGTCGACAATCATCTGTGATTAAGCTACTGGACTGAAAAAGACTCAATAGTCTTAAAAACGGTCTAGGGAAAGGTGGGGCTTTCACTGTAAATGGGTAGTATATCTAGCTTTACTGTTCAAATACTATACTATACTCGCCTTTGCTCTACCAAAAAACTATCTCAGTCATCACAATTGAATATAATCCATACATAACGGTGCATAGGGCACTGCATTGTCCCAACCAAGTGCAGCGTATCTCAATAATTGATTACACGAAGACAAGATGACGAGTATTACGCTACAGTGCCAGTCCATCTCTGTCAGATTGTGGGTAATATTGTCCGTAAGAACTCTCACTGCAGTGCCAGTGCAATAAACCCTTGGGCAGAATGCTACACGTTTGACTGCTTGCATCTTGTAGTGCGGAGGTGTTAATGGTCGAGCTCAGGTTGGGAGTAGTACTGCGAGCAGGCTCGTCCAGCGCCCACGGTACCGGAGAAAGTTGTGCGGCGCACTATCATTGTGTTCTTATCTGATAACACCAGCCACCCGACCCCCGGTACCCGCCTTTACTTCAGATACCTTATTTATTATAAGGCGTTCCTTACTTTGCCTCGTAATGTGAATTCATGTATCCACCTTTATCACTTTCCACATTTACATATATTTATGCACAAAATTACTCACTTCGAATCTTCTATACGCCAGTATCAGTAACCTATCTGTCATCTGCATAATTAAAGTTAATGCTGTAATTTTCAAATAAAACGTGATTATTTTTTTTAAGTTTTCGTAGTACGGTGAATCACCTTCTTATTTCTTATGACGGGTCTGATTTCAGCTCGCACACCTCGTCACCATCGTTATCGCGGAAAAATAAACAGCCTTTATGCAAAACATCCGATTCGCTCTTCTCTCAATTGTGTTTGTCCATTCTTCTCGCGATTGAGTTATCGTTATTTTGTGCCTTATCATCTTTTGTATACGTTTGTAAGGCCTTGGCAATACGAGAAATGAATATATCGATAATACAACCATCATTTTTTAACCGATACAATCTTATTTTGTTGTTGTATTTACGTAGTCATTTTAAAGAGTCTTCATAATTTACTAAATAATAAATCTGCTCACTTAAAACTTTACTCCGAATTTTCCTTACAACCCCTTTACTGTACAGCTATTATTTTAGTAGGATTTTTTACTACGGGAGCGGGAGTCAACATCAATATACTAACATCATCGTTCAGCAAAACGAAGCCTTCGCGTAAAAATGTGCGAATCGACGCAATCTGAGCTGGTTTAAATGGCAGTATTGAAAGTACGCCTTTTGTTGTGTGGCACTTTCCCGAACACTCGCCCCCGCACGTCCGAGGCTGCGGAGGATGGCGTAAGCCGGCCCGACTGCCGACTGCCTGACTGTGCTGGTAGCGCGGTACTCTACTCTCAGTCCTCAGTCGATTGGGGCGCGCGGTACCGCACGCCGCACACCGCTCTGGCCGCGTCTTATCAGTTGCTCGGTGACAGTCAACTCTTCGGTAGACCAAAAGTGAACTAAATAATCAATCGAAATTACAATTACCGATCGGTGAAAGTGCCAAATGGTTGTGCCCAAAATTGCGTATTTTCATAGCGGTTTAGCACACTGTGATTTGTGTAAAACTTAATCGATGGTTCTTATTGGTAAGATAACGATAATCTCCGATATGACTTATCTGCAGTTTCTAGATAATTTCAACATAAAACTACGATTTGCAGTTTTGATTGATCGCTTTATTTTTTTTCATATTAAAATGTAGATAAACATTTTGACTTTGTATTCTTTGATGCGGTCCTTTTAATTTATACCTTGTTGGTAATTGACAAAAGCATTCTTTGCATTTTTGTAGATACTCGATTCATAGTTATTTCGCTAGCAGTCTGAATGCATTTGAATGACATTATTTAATTTTATACGTTACATTACATAGTATTATGCTCGTTATAATGACAATACGTAATATTCTCGTATAATTCATAGAAGAAGTCGGATATTCATCGCTGTTGCTATATTTTACCTTCACGCCAATCAACCATTGTCAAGTTTGTGTATGGAAAAAAGTATTACAGCATTGAAAATATCAAATACCATCCATTACGCCTTCCATAAAGGCAGGTCTTTTTATTTCGTTGTTGCTATTTAACTATTATAACACTGCCTACAGAAGTGTTCCCATTATAACTCCGCATATATCCGATTACAAAAGGAAAAAAAGTGACATGAATTGATTGAAATAACTCACAAATTAATTGCAATGCATATTATTTGACATTTGCAAATTAAGTTTTATGCGGGGTTTCCTTGCTCTAATCTTATGACATTTCAATCTGTCATTCATAGAATTAAAAATATTTATGATACACTTGATAGCGTTATTATGCTTTTAAAATTAAAAATTTGAACCGGGTTGTGGTCTAGTGGTAGATTCGAGGACTCCGGATTAGAATCTCTCTAGGTTCGAATCCCACTCTAGCACAACTTGTTTCCTGCTTTCTGACACAGTTATTTCTGACTATTTGAAAAGCAGTCCCAAAAACTGAAATATTTGAGTATATCATAAGAACTCAAATGTTTCTTTTTTACTAAAAAAAAAAAAAAAAATTTATTAGAGAAAATTTTCAAACTGGGTCTCAAATTGATTCAGTTTTGTACAGCTTCTCCATTTGAATATTAAAAAAAACCTTTTTACTAAAAATACTAAAAAGTAGTACATTGCAGGTGTTTCGTTATTCTAAAATCAAAACCGATAAAACGCTAGAATATTTACCGTTTACAAAGCTAGAAAAAACTGTCCATGTTATAAATATGTTTTTATGTTGTAAACACAAAGAATGTGTCGAATATGCGTCATGTTGTCTAATTGCTACTGTTTTGATAGCGACTAATATCACTTAACTTACATAGTCTATCGTTATCAGGAGCCGCTGGTCCCGGGTCGCGTGTTCGGGCTAATTGCCAGCTAGATAGAGCGGAGGACAGCGCCCCCATAGCGGGCCATTGTGTGCTACTGCTATACTAATACACCCAGCTACTCACTGCACACTGTGTCCATCCTCTCATCTCCTAGCGCTGTTCTGTTCGTGTCCCCTCGCTCGTTCCGGTGCTTGATCCCCCCGTTCGTCCTACTCGCCGTTACTTCCGTAGTGAAATCCAAATACCAAATCATGTTATAACACTATTTTCACCGCCTCTAAGCTAAGCGATCAGTCGCAAGTCAGGTCCAGGTCAGGATTGTCTGTGACGTCCAGGACGCCGAAAACCTGGTGCCTTTGTAAGGCAAGCTTGGTTAAGCCTATGTAGAGCGTGTGGACATCCCCAAGACACCCTTTGGCCATTTCCATGTCAATCCGCATCTCTCAGCTCTGCCGAATACATCCTAAAAACTTCAGTGAATTTCTAATTACCGTAACTTTTTAATTACAACAGATTTAACATTTAATAAACAGCTTGTCTTAAGCCCGCTATATATGGGACAGTTTACTACACAGTTTTCTGTGCAGTCTGAAAACGGTCCCGTATAAAGCTAAAACTGCATGAAAAACTGTGTGCTAGTGTCAGATTTAAGCTGACATGACAGTCAATGTTTTTTATGTAAACGTTTAAGTAGACATTGGTTTATTGTATGCTTTTAAATGCGTAAAAAACCAATAACATATTTACATTATTAGCTAAATATACAATTTCCTGAGAGAGCAAACATACGATAATAACTTACAATCGCGTTTCAAAAATACACATATTTAGCGTGTCTTTTGACAGAAGTTTGACAGACTGCACAGTTTTCTGAACAAGAAACTGTGTAGTTTTCTGAACAAGAAAACTGTCCCACATAAAGCGGGCATTACAGATATGAAAATAGGTGAATAATATAATATAGTTTTTTTATGCATCTGTCCACTTTGCCATCTCATATCCACTAATTAACTCGAAAGTGATTTTACATTACAAAATACCCTTGTACGGATTCCTACTGACCATTTTGCCCACACAATATAATTTGTCGAATTTTTCAACATATGTTTGTATGCAGTATGAACGTGTAAGTTTTGGCATCATGCGAAATGCGTATTATCCAACATTTTCAAAATAATTACAAACAATAAACAAACGACATCGTACAAATATAATATTCATTCCATCGATTTAACCGTGGCACCTTTATAATATAACTGCAGTGTTTAATAAGCACACTTGTATATATTTAATTTATGTAAACATAACGCGAATTGTAGCAACAAAATAATGAAAACAAAACATCTCACAAATAAATTGCGATATTTCAAATTTTAACGTCACAGTTTTTATAATATTATTATTATTGGGCGACACGAAGTAGTGACAACCCACCAATTATTATTCACTTAAAGGCTTTTCTCAAACGAGTATCGGAAGAAAGTAAAATCAGTGTCATTACTCAATTCTTATTCCTGAGGCGAAGCACCTTGTTGTGGCTTGTCGCGTGTACCAAGACTTAATGCTGGTTACCGGTTCAAAGAAAAGCGCGGCCAGCTGAATTAATCAAGTGTAATTATATGCAGGGTTTCACTGGCATCACATTACACTGTATACCTACTAGGAGGACCTTAGGTAATTTCACATACACTTAAACTTGTTTTCTTTACAAGCCTGTTTTATTAGACATCAATCATTAGCAATAATAATATTATCATCAGTTACGAAATCTTTCTATGTTAATTATTATTTTATTCATGAGAACCTTTACAACAAGAAAGTTTTATGATTAAAGTTACTTAGCGAACGTTCTCGCAAGTAATAAACGTTATATTTTAGTACCGATTAGTATCATAAAGCTTCCCTTTGACATCAAACTATTTTTTTTTTGAAATTACGATAAGTTAGTTATAAATTTCCTTACCGGTTAACCTAAAACATATTATTATTAGTTAAATATTTAAAATGTGATCTTATCATAAATTTAATAATTACTTATCAATTGTTTGTTTTATACTAAAGATAGTATATTCAACCATATTCACGTTCAAGATAGGTATAAAATATCACGTTTATCATTTAGCGCATGTGACTGGGCGTGATTGCAGTATCAATTACTTCTATTACAGTTACTAACTCTTGCTGGTTATGCTAAGTGCAATATATCTTACACGTCGCAATAACCAAAAGATTGCCAAAATCAGGTTACTTTTAATGATAGCTCAAACAGTCGAGTACCGTGTTAGCGATCACCTATTGCCGATTACTTCACTTACTGTCCATCCATAGTGTAATTTGGAATAACTCGCCGTTACTCTGCATTCGATAATACCGTCCGCGCCCGTTACTCTATCCTTTTGTTGGGAGTTTAACAGTCTGTATACTGTTACTTCTATAGCCACTCGAAGACACTACATTGCACCGCGAAATCGATTTACTGCACTAGATTCGCGGGTCACTTTGCATTGTGCCCTGAAACTTGCCACCGAGGTACACACTTCAATCTTATTTATGTAAATATTTGAATTACCTACTTTGTTATATAGTTATCTAAACATGTCAAGATATTCCAGTAGCCTTATTATCTCGCTTGCACTCTATGTAGGTACTGTGTACACATACATATATTAAAAAGCCGGTGTACTGGTATTATGGTTTCATGTAATTAGGCAGCAATTTTACAGAAATAACGGATGTGAGGTGTTCGTCAAACTCAGCCACTCTTGATCTCTTTACTTTCCTCTTTCGGCTTCGAAACTGGATTGGTTAACATACTCGTCCCTCCGATACTTCCAAACTTATATTTCCTTTCGGCCCTTAGACGGTAGGAGTGCTTACGCCATCTCTGTATGGGGTATCTGGGCAAAGAAACATTCCTGTTTATTTATACCGAGTTTATTCAGTTTGTACTTTGTACTTGGGTTCAAACCAGCTGGAAGTCTTCGATGATGCGTTGACCCCAGCCTTTTTATTTGTTGAAACAGATAAGCAACAACCAGAAACAACCGAATTAAAAAGGATTGTTGACATCAACGAGTAATTTACGTATCGGCAGTTTTATCACTACTCATAATCAACAAATAAATAAAATATATCCAAGAACATCAATTTTATTTCATTATGATAAAATAATAAGCCGATGAATTATTCATATCGTTCAATGTTCTATGTTCCGTTAGGTGACACTTCAATCAGAAAAAAATAGGTAAATAAAGCCCGCTATATACGGGACAGTTTTCTGCGCAGTTTTCTATGCAGTCTGAAAACGGTCCCGTATACAACGAGAAAAACTGTTTAAAAAACTGCGTGCTTATGTCAGATTTAAGCTGACATGACAGTTAATGTTTTTTATGTAAACGTTTAAGTAGACATTGGTTTATTGTATATTAAAAAACCAATAACATATTTACAGTATTAGCTAAATATACATTTTCCTGAGAGCAAACACACAATAATAACTTACAATCGCGTTTCAAAAATATACATATTTAGCGTGTCTTTTGACAGAAGTTTGACAGACTGCACAGTTTTCTGAACAAGAAACTGTGTAGTTTTCTGAAACAAGAACTGTCCCGTATACAGCGCGGGCATTAGAAGGTAATAGAAGTCGCTTTGCAGACATGATTTTTTTGGGTTTTGTGCTCCTTTTGTTTAAGATTTTAATGTGTGATTCACTCCATGTCTATTATTTTTCTTCGATATTTAGACTCAGCACTCGCTAGTACTATTGCGTTATGGCTGCTTATTTCCCCCATCGATACTATAATGTCGACAATATCCATAAGGAGGTACCTACGGAAACATCTGTTTCTGAATCATCTCTGCAACATGATGCCGAGATGTTCCCGCGCCCGCATACAGAGGGTCAGAATACTCGTATCCTTTCAAGATTATATCCGTCGCTTTATGCGGTTGTAATAAAATATTCACGTTTTTAATATAGGCAAATAATAGACCCAACACACCTATATCCCACCACACCGTGGCTTCATATTCCCAGGGCTTAGTTTTTTCGTTTTTTTCTTATCATTACTCTTGACCGCAACCGTGTTTCGCTATTTCGATTCAGTATAAACAAATATATCGTTTGGTTACTGGTTTTTACATTTGTGGAAGTGGAGTAAACTCGTGCAGACGATATCTAATATCATGTGCGTTATTGAAAGAAAGCGGAGTACTAGTGTGGCTGCATATCTAGAATATGTGGTGAATAATGCCATCACGTTCCTACCGTTCCGTGGCAGCGTGCCTACTCTATAGCCATCAATGGTACGGCAGAGGCTGCCGGCTGATTAGTTTAGTCACCCAGCCGTGTATTATTTCGGGTGGTATTTCCGCCTGCACGTTGCATGCTTCATGACCAACCATCTATTTTCTTTAATTTCAACACGAAATTAAGTATCCCATTACAGTTTCATTATTTTAATGCTGTTTACTTTTTACTAGGTTACGCCTTCCTAATCACACAAATTGTCGTACGAGAGTCTGCCCAAACAATTCTACGTTCCGTTATTTTGATTCCGTTTTCCTTTCTTTATTTTGGCTTAAATATGTATTTTTTACATCCGCGTGGATATTTCCCAACAGTATTCTTGCTTCCGGTTTTGTCCAAACATTAGTAGTTGGGATGCGGCTGTTGTACGGAGAACAATAAACATGATATCGCGCTGTATCTAGTCTAGTACGTTTATAGTTGTGTAATGCGTCCCAGTATCGTTAGCCCACAAAGGTTCACCCAAGGTGTATTGTGGAGAGAATTCGTTAAAGCGGTGACCCCTTGTTCAATCAACGGAACGATTGTTTCCTCTTATTGAAAAGGGGAGATCACAAACCCATAGCCTTGTTTCCCATTGTTTTGCCAATATTTTCTGTAGGCGAAGTTCATTGTGTCACAGCTATTGCCTAATACATAAATATATTACATCGAACTGAAAATTGGCCGCATAGCGTGTAACATTTCTTTTTATGGCCTGGCGTCATTTTATATTCCAAGAATGTAAGAGTAATTCGTTTGCCATAGAGTTTCATATCCATCGATGTCCGATTGTTCCGATTTGTGAAATTAGTTTTCACCGTAATATACTTGAACTTTATCGAGCACTATTTACGCTGTGTCACGCAATATTCATATTACGATCCGCGAGAAATTAACGCTCACTTTTAGGTATTCTTATTACCGGAGAAATTTTCCGAAAATTACTAACGAAAGTTTTAATTAACACCTCGCCAAATCAAAAAATGATCTCTCACATTTTCCGAAGCAGACGAATCTAATGAAAAGCGGATTTGTTTTTGTTAGTATGAATTGACGTTTTAACTACGCAAATTTGTTACGAAGAATTCTTTGACACAGATTCTGACAGACTTCAAACCGGTACGCGGTGGCTATAGAAATCGAAAAATGAATGATTAATCCCTTTCACTGTTTGTATAGATAATCGCTAATCGATTTATTTTATTGATTTGGCTAGTTTCACGAAAATAATAAAACCATCTGCCGTATTTCAATTTTTGTCGTGTTAATTTCTTCTAGATACATACGACATTCTTCTATGTATCCTTAGGTTTGGTCAAGTCCGTCCGCTCATGAAGTGCACGTATGTAATAACTAGCGGCTGCTATACATACCATACATGGCGCACGAATGCCACGAATCGCGGGTGCAACATTTCAGAAATACCAAATCTGTACTCTTGTCACAACATCTGTTCTGCGCTAACTTCAATGTTACCACTGTAAATAATAATAAGTGCATTACTTATTGGACACAGCGCCACCTGTGTCAAGATGATCACACTTGTTAGTAATTCATTTTCTTCATAACTTTTAATCGGTGTTCAAGTGCGCGATATTTATTTTTCACCTCTTTGAAAATTGGTAGTAATAGGGTTATTTGATATTTAACATTCATAGTTAAATTAAATAGGACAATTCTCCTTTCCTTTCGATTCAAATTTAATAAGAATCCCAGTCGCCATTGTTTATATAAAAAACCTGATAAAATGTATCCTTAACTTATACAGAAAATAGAATTAGCATTTTCTTGCGATGATCCTATTATGAATTAATATTAGCAGTTACTGTTGCTTGCAACTTGTGTATTGATTTGTGATTTCCTTAGCTCTCATAGTCTGCATAAAGTGGAATCATTCCTCAACTATGCACACGAAGGGTTAATAATATTCCTTCACTTCAGCTTGAAGCTACAAAACGTAATTTAATATTCATCCTTAAACCTTCCATACTCCGCGCATTAAACTGCAGGTCTATTGCCCACTGCTCTCAGATTTCAGAACTTTCGCTTTTATGGCTTCGTTCACAACGTGTGAGTTCATTATAGTACAGAAGTACCTATGTATCTACCCTCAATATTATGTTATGTATCTTCATGAATTTAAAAATATAACAGATGTTCTGATCTTGCAATACTCGATTATACCAAATTTAGTCATTTTTGAAAATAGGACAAATGTAAATTCAGACATTAAAACAAAGCTAACTGAAAAACCACAAATCATACATTTGCTTAAATATTTAATATTCTTCTTCTTCAGTAGTGCTACAGCTCAAATCGATCTTTGGCCTCCAACTCTGGATGTCTTCAGCCTTCTATGCAGGAGCTATGCTACATCATGTCATCCCCCTATTTAGTCTGGGTCGCTCAATCTTTCTCCCACCCCTTTGCTAAAATTAATAGCTGGTTATGATAGGTAATTATTCATATATAAATATTAAAAAAACAGTTAATCTTATCTCCCGTATCGAAATCCTAGCAGTTTAATATAAAACATTTATAAATATTTGTATCACACGATGTATCCTTTCAAGTTGCAATGAAGCCCGAGAGACGTGCACGGGGTACGTGTTGTGTACGTACTTGCAGCTCCCATATAAGGTCGCTGCACATTCGCTGCAGATTTAAATGCATTATTATTCAGCGCACAATCCGTGCCAGTGATTTGCGAACTCTCAAGTGACGCCCGCCCACAATAATCTTGGCATTTCTTTTGTGTGTAATAATAATTAATACACAAGTTAATTTCTTTTTTCTTAAAATGTTAATAATTTTGTTTGTTTTCACGCGGTTGTCAAAAGTCTATCCCAGTAGTTGTACTCCTAAATAAAGGTTTATTAAATACAAAATTTATCAGCGTGTCCCTAAAATAATAATCTTCATAATATCATCCGCCGAGAAAGACATGGCATGATCAAGTAAAACAAGTGCTTGAAAGTGGGCATGTTAGAAGTCGGAATAATCGACGTGCGTGCATGAGAAGATGTATGAATGTGGAGGAAGAAAGAGAAGTATGCCAGGACAGAGTGGTGTGGCGTTCTATCCTCTCTGCCTACCCCTTCGGGGAAATGGCGTGATGGTTAGTTAGTTAGTTAGTTCATCATTATTATCACAATCCATCTACCTTTTACATTCGTTAGGATTTAATTGTGTTTTCCTGCAGTCCAATTCGGTTACTCGTACTGATGTTTTTTTTATAGCTCAATTCCCACTAAAAAACATAATGAATTATACAGTATTCCAACTAAGCGACACTTTTCGTAAAACAACATTATCACATTAAAAAACAAGCAGATTGCAACCTCCAAGCTTTTGTATCAATCAACTTTCTTCTTTACCAAGTCGTAAATTTCTCGTTGGATATATTTTGCGGAACATGAAATTCTTCCTGCCATCGAGATGTCAGAAGTGCGGAGTGTTATTATCTCTGCAGCTGAAGTTGGTTGTACCTCGCATGATGCATGGTCAGAAGGTGAAGTTCATCCAGCCTCCCATATGCATTCCGTTATCGCATTGTGCACACGACCAAAACGCTGGTCACGGGACAAGTTTCGGCGTAAGGAGATAAGTACTGTTAAGCTGGAAAATATCCTTCAAGAAATGTAATCTGTTTGCTGGTAAAAGCTTTGTCAGAACATTTTTAAGTTTTGGCATTCGGTTTACATAGATACTTTCGTGTCTTATAAATCACTTTAAACATAATCGAAAATGTGATTACCTAATAAATTTCTGCTGTATTGGATATCGCATCTGTTCTTTTTAGAAAATGCCAAAATACCTGATTGAAGATAAACTTTTTTTGTACAAGAATCCGCAACAAATAATCGAGGTCCTCTAGGTCACGTACCGCATATAAATACTTATTGCTCATCGTCTGCTCATGTGTATACGCAAATAGGGTATTCGCATTGCTTATTTTTTGCTTCCTGTATTTGAATTTGTATTATCATTCTACGATCTTCTACAGCCCGAACATTTATAGCGTGTTTTTTGCATTTATTTAACGTGATTCATAAATCCTTACGGCGATTTCCGTTTTATTTTCCTTTTTACTCTTTATTGATGGCATTCTTTGTACAGTGAAATGTATATTATTAAGGGTACTTATGTAAGATACTCCTACCGCTTTTTCTTTTGTAGTCTGGTGGCCACTTAGGACCTTATCTCGGGCAACTTCTCCCACGCAGGACGTTGTCCCTCTTTCTTCGAGTGAAAAGTTTGCTCATTATTAGCATTATGCAGGAATGCACTTTGCCTCTTTGTTGCTGCGCGGAGGTTTTTTATTTATTCAGATATTTATTGCACTTTGTCATAAAACACATTTTCATTGTGAATATTCCCACTGTCTCATCATCTAATGAGATGAATAACTCGCATCCTTCTTTCAAATCACAAGCCTTTGTCGTCCTTCTCGGAAGATCAATATTCTTACATACAAAGAATGAAATGTTATTCTCCAGACATCCTTGTTGTGAACAATTTTTGGGCTTATCATTTGACACATCTTGATTTAACAATTTCTTTTTTATTATTTCTGAAGAGATAGTAAGGATTACTCTTTCAAAATCAAAACCAAAAAGCGAATAAGTAGGCATCGTTCTTCATAATAATTCACTCTAACATACGAATAAATATATATATGTGCGTTAACTCACCAGTGAATTGCAAATATTATGCCTATCCCGTTATTCCCGCATTCCTTCCCATCAATAGCGTGGTTATAATAATAATTGAAAAGAAAATTACGCTGATCGCTATATTCATAGTTCCACAGTAAATTGTAAAGGATATACTGCCAGTTAGTAGTTAGCAGTGAGCCCTTTGCTAAACGAACACGCTGCAAACCGGTCTGTTTAGATAATGTGTTTCCGGTAGAATGCACAAACCAATCCTTTGTTACAATAATAAATGTTCATTTTACCTGTTTCATGTTTCGCAATCCTTCGTACATTATTATTTATCCGTGTGACACGAGAATCATCGTCCGAATCTCGCGGCTGCGGCGCATTACGTAATTCCCCGCTGAAAGGGATAAATTCTAATGAATATTTCGTCCTTACCCATGTCCTTGTATGGGCGGAGAGTTTATTGGTCCCGAAGGTCGATGATTCTTCTGGCGTTGCGGTGATTCAGGCGTTGCGAAAGGTTCCAACATGTTACGAGAATGGTGCAATCTTGAAGGATGGCGTATGTTGCGCCATTGTTTATTTGTCACCTTAGATTTTACGTTTCGTTTCTGTATCCTTTCGATACTTTATAAATGGTTGTTAAAAGATGTAAGTTAATTGCTTAATATTATATTTGTGTCATTTTAAATCTAATTAAATGCGCTGTTTGCTTTTTTATTTGGAAATTTTGGTGAAAATTCTAACCACGCTTACATGATTAGACAAGCCGTGTTCCTCGCACCTGCGATAATTTCATAATCGCGAATTCTCTAGCCGTTTTGGATACGTCGACGTGGAAACCATTTGAAGGGTCTACTTATTACTGGACGCTTCAGGTTGAAGGTCCGGTGGCTATTGGCCGGGTCTTTGATCCCACCCAGGGGTAGTACTGAGCAGTTCAGCAGATAGGTGACAGACCTTTACCGAGGAGGAAAAGGAAGTTGAGCCATTGTGATATTACTCCCCGGGCAAACAATGGTTATGACCCCATCTCCCCTTTATACTCGATCCATTTCCCTCCCGATCTTTGATCAGACGATTAGGTAAAGACGTCTTTAATTTTCTGTCCAATCACAGACGAGTATTAGCTTTAAATGACCGGCTATTCATCCTTTAACTCTCAGACTGCAATGCGAATATTCGTGACCTTTCTGAGGTTAAACTTCATAGTCATCTCTCGCACAAACTATAAAGCATGTCTCTATAAACGTCTTTATGATTTTATCCCTTTTATATCGAGAAGTTCCTGCTACATCATTCAATATTTTCAATTTATCGAGTAGTGTTCCTTATACCACTGAAACGTCATATAAATATCGTGACACATGAATTATTTGTTCGAATTATGGCATGTATATTGATTCTTAATAAGGGCAATCATTTAATTAACCTTGGCTATCGCGGGAGTCCGTCCATATGGGCGCTGAATACGCCAAGTGTTCGTGAAGGCACAATGACTAGCAAATCAATAGTACATCCGTACTTTTGATTTGATCACTCCCGAGAATACATTAATCTTCATACACTAGGTGTGGCATTGTTCTCTGCCTTAGGATAAGATATGATAGCATTCTTCCAGCTCAGAACTAGACCACCGCGACCGCAAATACTCCAGTCTGCTCCACGTTCGTGTGACACAACAAACAAATCATCTTCAATATCTCCCCTCCCTGTATTTTTTATCCCTTGCACTGGCTCTGCTGGTTTGATGGTCCGCCGTGGTTCAGTCGCCCCGAGAGGAAGTTGAACTTTCTCCGCCCAATGTTTATTGACAAACGGGTATTCGGAGCGAAAAATATTTTTTACGTGTTTACTGAGTGGCTGTTATCGTACCGGTTCTTCGTAGGCTCTTATTGCTCTCGTTTCTCCGCTATTATTACATCGCATCGAATTACATGAGATGAATTTCTGCTTGTCCAGTTTTCTAGCACACTTGACTAACGTTTATTACTCGTCTTTCGCGTTTGATATCAAAATTAAATCGAATCTGAACACTACGTTCAACATTTTTTTAAATTATCACTAAGATTTTGCCAGGGGCGATAGTGAGTGAGGATAGAGGGTTGTGAGTTGGGAGTAGTACCTAGTGAGAATGGATATTGTTGCGTGATTATTTTCTAGTCTAGTTCTAAAAACCTGGATTCACCCGGGTCGATCCAGGTCAACTAATGTAACGCTTATATGGATTTCGGTTTATAGTATCGCTAGGAAGAATTTAATTTTCAGCGTGAAATATTAACGCCCTCGTTTTGTGTTTCGGTTTTAACAAATGTACGCGATTAACTATATTTTTTTATTATTTCTGCCTGACTATGGAACATTTCTTCACTTTTATATAAAACTTCACTCTGCGAAAATGTTATATGATATTATCGACGCGCGACGACTCCTTTACTAAAAAAAAAATTAAAGTCTGCACTATTATAAAACTAGTTATGTTGATGTCTCATTTATTATCATAAAATTTAAAACCAACACCTGCAATTAAATTTAAAACTTTAAATTCAAATTTAATCAATTCAAAACTGTTCATTAAAATAACTAAAAAAGTACATAATACAGTTCTATAAATGTATTTTACTGCCTGAGATAATCCATCGTGACTGTTAGTTTTGTTGTGGTATTGTTTCTGTTCCGAACTTGTATCTTTTCAATTATCCTCATTAGGGTTCAACGCGCCAGACGAGCACTTGAACCCTTAAATAATGTGGACCTTTCGCGGTGCTTCGTCACCTGTCCGCCGCGGCTAATTGGCGACCGCGGAACAAAAACTGGTCCTCGGGAAACTCGACTGCACATCGGGCTTCCACCTTCCACTTCAGTCAGCGATCCTCTCTCAATCGTTACGGACGTGCGTTGCCTGTGCTCACTTCCCATACTTAGATATTGGCTCTCGTAATCCAAGTCGCGAGAGATCATTGTCTAATATTTATACTCGGGAGGCAATATTTTATTTAGGCATAGGAAATCAATCGTTTGTCAATTTGTTAAGTATTTAATATATAGCAGTCTGTCCGTGACTTTCCTGTCAAATAAATCAATTTATTGTTTGCTAATTTAGATGTCTGGCATTGACATTTCCCTTCTGCTAGAATAATATTTTTGGAGTTTAATGTTGAATCGAGTACCTACAAATATTTTTTATCAATAAGAACTATCGGAAAGCTAAATTTTACTTATTTTGAACAGTGTTACTATTGATTTAAAAAAATCGCTCGAAGTGTCAACAGTTGGTGAATCAAATGTGAAAAATAAGTACGCAAAATGGTGACGTCCCGCATCCCTACGTATTCCCTCAATACGGAGTTTAACAGGGAATTCCGCAGCTTCCGAGTGTCATCGAACAGCCACATAGTTCCCGTGCACGAGTTCTCTCGGATCAGTCTTCAGGAGCGAAGGGCCGCCCTGAGAGCAGCCTTCGCCAAGGACAATGCCCCGGAGCGCCCCAAGCTGTCGGAGGCTCGCCCGCTCTTCTTCCGCTGCGGCACCCTGCAAGAGCGCCGAGCCGCCCTACAAGCCGCCTTCGAGAGGAACGCCGAGAAAGCTAGATTCGACGCCAAAGCTATAAAGCGACAAGATTCCTGTAACGAATCCAAAGCTGAACGCAAACTAACAACTAGAAATGAAATAATCATTCCCTCGTCCAAGAACGGATCTAGAGATAAAATATTTGCCAAAGTAGATACCGTAATTGAAACGCGCGGAGATTTAAGACACGACGATAGAAATAACACAATCCTAAGTATCAAATCAAATTTCAAGAAATTCACAGTAAATGATTCTAAGCCGGAAATTCGATCAATTTTAACGGATCGTCTTCTGAACAAATGCGAGTCTAGATATCACATGCCCGACAGAAGAGCGATAATAGCGACAGAGTCCCTTAACGACATCAGATCAAACGTTAAAAAAGATTTGTTAAGACTGCCGAAGATCGACTACAGGACTGTGTCTGGCGCGGAGTCTCTCAAAGACATTTGCACCGATCTCAAAGCCGAACTGAGAAAGCTGAAGCGGCCGGAATACAGCAAGATGGGGAGAGTTGACTTGAAGAGCAGCCGGGTGCTTGCGACCGAGGAGCCGGGGGCCGAGGGCTGGAGCACCCCGGACAGCGGCGTGGCGCTGGGGGACAGCCCGCCGGAGGAGCGCCGCCCCCGCGGCTCGGACCTGCCCGCCATGTACCTCTCCCTGGCCTCCTGGACCCCCAAGTCTTCCGTCTTCCAGAACAGGCTCAAGGAACACGAGTGGAGCATCTCGTATGTATTATTATGTCTCTGCATCCAAGTGGAACCACCCTGCTTTATTTCAAATTCGTGTCGGTTTTTGGAATAAAGAAGGAATTTAAACTACTTCAAAAAAATATCTATATCAAATAAGATCATTTTAATAGAATGATGCCTTCTTGCATGCAGATTCATAAAAAAAAAATTATCACAATATTGTGTCTGCATAAATTAGTTATTGAAGGTAAGTCTTTATGCTTATTGAGTTGTTAATACAATTTTCAGGAAGTATGCACTATCAGTAATGTACGTTTTAAAATATCTTAAAATCTGCTACATAAATCATTAGCCTTTTATGAAGTACATCGTACTTAAAGTTGACGTATTAATTAAAGTTTGGCTACTGTTCGATGGTACTTTTCCTTTTCATTCCGCTTTCTAATATACCCGACCATAAAAGCTGTCTAATGCCTTACACTTGATGTAGATTCGTGAGATTAACGACTCTTACCCCCGATGGGTTGAGATATTTATTAGGTCCATAAATCGCCTTTTAGGAATAGCATATTTTTATTACCCATAAATAATACTTTGTCTTCCGAATTTCACAACATAGGTACTATGTATAACACTGTAAACGGCTTCAATGTCACAAAAGATACCTGTTTAATACCTTAAAAATTGTATTTCCTAATTATACCATTTGAGCTGTTTTGATAACGCGTTGATATCTATTAATCAGAAATTATTATTAAGTAGCGGTGATTTGAATATATTTGTTTCTGCGTGAGTCATATTGTATCTACGAATGCGGTGAGCGGCTACCGGCTACCATGAATTCCGTAACACGCCAATAATGATAATAATTGTTTTCTCCATTTTAGGAAGTAGCAACTTTTTATACGGAAGCGTTTTTTTTTCGGTTACGTTGATTTATTACTCTGTGCATATATTTAAGCATTTTGTGTCCCGATTATTATAATCTACACGGTATTTTATTGTGCCGCAGGCGATTATTTACAACCAATGGCTTGTTGTCTTTTAAATCGTACAACATTTTTAAATGTTCAAAAAAAGTTATCGAGTTATTGATTGACTGTTATTTTCATTTCATTGTTCAAATCTGAATAATGCGTTTTTAATGTCATTGCACCCACATAACCGGGGGCAAGATGTCAACGAGGTTTGCTACTTAAATTGTTTTTTGCATTTCCAATAAATTAGTTGTTTTTTTGCACGTAAATAATTTTTTCCATTGCCCCAAGTAGATGACCAATCGAAATGTAATAATTGAGTTATAAACCAGATTCTCAAGGAGTTCAATTTTCGCGAACAGCCTTGGTTTTTGGGATGTCATATTGAAATTAATTGATTTGTGTCAGATTTCAAATGGATGATCATTTTAAATTTCCACAATTATTTTTAAAATTATTTTTTATTTTATTATTGAATTTATTTAGTACTATATAATTTTTTTACATAGACTAATATTATTTTACATTACACTTAATTTTTTAAATTTTATTTTCCTAACTATCCTACCATTATACATTTTTCAATTTAGCTATAATATAATACCTACACTAATATTTTTCACACATGTCGACGCCTCCTACGTATAATATCGTAACCCACAAATCGTCGATTTTGAGTTTTTGGTGGATTTCGTCTGTATTTAACTATATCTTTAATTCTACCAAAACAAAAAAAAAATATTTTGCCAATAATAAGGGCTTTTTTGGGGCGTAATTTGTCGTATCTACAACCAATGCATATGAACGAAAATATTTTCAAATGCTCCTCCTGTAAAATCGCATTTTGTGGGTTACGATATTATACGTAGAGGCGTCGATATATTTTTTACATTCAACCCTAAATAACTTTACATTTTGTTCATTTCTTATTTCGTTAACTGATTCTTAATAACAGTATTCGAGTAGATTTAATATGTAAATATAATAGTGTATTAATTCTTTACGTATTACTACAAATATCTGTCACTGTCAACGCCAAGACTATTTTATTGATCATAGTTTTACTAATGATAATTGCATCTGTTGCAAATAAAATCTTGACTCGGTTATTGAGTTTTATAGTTTCAAATACATTTCCTTCTTTTAATCTGCAATCTACAGTCCACTGGTGTAACGTAAATTACTCGGGAATGCATAAGATCTGCATAATGCAGCGAAAACCGACCACCGCATAACAGATGCCTTCATAATTCCATAGGCTACCATCGTAAACATTTCCTATGAATCACATAATATGGAAAATAAAACTAAATACAAGTAGTGTAAATACTTCTTCCTCAGTAAGTTCACAATGTAATGTACGCAGAGATGACTGGCGATGGAATATTAAACTGTATAACGCGGTAGACTCGAACTGATTTCTAGTAATCATGCTATTTTAAGAAAGTTGCAGATTAGAAAATCAATATGCATAATTTCATGTAATATTTTCATACAATTCACCTCCTATTAGTATTATTATTATGTGTAAATTACTTTCGCCTCGTAGCATAGTGGTGCGTATTTGGCTACCGTGCATGAGGTCGCGGGTTCGATTCCCGTAGGGGGTCCACACGAAATATTTATTTACACGTGATTTTCATATTAATATTTCATGTGTGATACCTTGGACTGGTACTGAAGCGTATGGCTGATCATCTTACCTTCATGCAATAAAATGATCAAGGTACACTGCACTTGGTGTACCGATGCAGTGCCCTATGCACCATTGGGTGCGTATAAGGGGTAGTAGTAGTAGTAAATTACTAGTATATTAAATTAAATATTTGTATCATTCAGGCATAAAGTATTTCAAAATGCAATTAACATTATAATCATTGGTTAAATATAAAATATGGTCCATGAATTTGAAATAACTACTCAGTAATAATGTTTTCTTACCGTTATAAAAAGAATGTTGTTAAAATAACGCGTTTGTACTCCCCGATCGTGAATCTTCAGCATCCTTTTGCTTAAGTAGAGATTTACACATTTTCAATTAAATTTCTCAGGCTGCGTCATTATTTCCTCGTAATTGCCGGATGGCCGTCACCGGGTGGTTTCACCGCGTACGTGTGAAGATGCCATGAGAGCTTATTTATATATTTTTCATATGTTTTGAATATAAACATTTTCACAAAAAATACGATTGCGGGATAAGCACAAAGTTTTGTGAAATCGTCATTTTTTATCCTCTGTTTGGTCGGAGTCTACAAATTAATAATTTCAGACAACGGTTATCGGCTGTCTTGAACATTAGCCACCAATCCTTGGGATTGGTTTCAAATATATAAAAAAGTGCCTTTTGAAGATTTTAAAAATAATGTATTATTTTGTTGGGTGATTCGTTCACTGTTTAGTCGATAGATGGCGGTATATATCATATTTTTATTAAGCTTAACTCAACAATAATACCTATAAATAATTTATTTATCTTCATATTTTCACGAATGAATTTTTAAATAATGTCTGTGTAAGAGTGAAATGATCAATTAAAATTCAAGAAAATGTATTTTATTAAATCTGTATACTTTTTAAGTTCTATAAATGTATAATATTAATCTTTACATTACTACTATCGTCAGTAATGTTCACAAATTAACATCAGAGTCAAATTTTCACGTCATCTTATCAACAAGACCTTATCTTTAGTTAATCAAGGTCTTACTTTAAATAACTGTTTCTTGATTCACTATCATTTTATGTTTTATAGATATACAATCGTAACACTTGATGTCATTAATACCTTAAATCTTATTAATTTTATTTAAGATTTATTTAAGATATAAAAAACAGTCGACAAAAATGATTAAAAAATTATATTTTTTTAACACTCACTTTGTAGTTTTCCATAATTATTAAATAAAATACACTTAGTTTACTATATATATATTTTTTTAAAACTGCCATCCGTTGTCGGAGTTACTACTCCTTCTACTACTACTTTCCCTTATCCGCACCCAATGGTGCACAGGGCACTGCATTGGTGGTACACCAAGTGCGGTGAATTTGGATCATTTTATTACATGAAGGCAAGATGGTCAGTGTTACGCTTCAGCGCCAGTCCAAGGTATCACGTTTGAAATATTTTTATGTGAAAATCACATTCAAATAAATATACTACTCCTTAAGGGCTTTGTATATTATACAAAGGATGGATACTAGGGATGCTAGGCTATCAGTCATTATGGAGGAGGAGGGACGTCCATTTGGGTGTTCACTTCTTTCAGGTGATTGGTGGTCGCATACATAACTCAAAAATTCTGATGGATGTAGGTCTGTTCGTACCTGATAACTATCTTCGACAAACACAGCATCGATTGTTTTACCTGCCAATATGCAGAACCAACCTGCCAATGGTTATGCCTGTTGGTAGAGCAATCTTGTTACTTAATCGCATCACTCGGATGTCGACTTATTTCACGACAGTGGGTCTTCCGTTAGGAAAGCACTTTCTTACTTTTAAATTTTTTTCATTCTATACTTTTTTATATCATTATACTAACATAACTATTTATTGTCATGTATGATTTATTATTGTATTGTATTTAGTATGTTTTGTATTTAGAATGAATTTGATTTTTTCTGTAATGTTCTAAATAACTGAAATAAATAAATACATACTTTATTATTATTATAATATTTTCTATCAACAAAGTTTTCGCCACCATACAATTTCGTACATATCAATAAAATTAGATTGTAGTTTAAAAAAAATCACGTACACTTTATAATGCTAGTGAACTTCCATGCAATTGATTGTATTGTGGGTCCGTAGTAGGTGCCCGCCGGCTAATGGGATTACGTATCTGGGAAACTATTGATCTTGGACTAACTTCTTCTCCTTTCTGGGAATCCTTCTGGTTTTATAGAATATTCACCATTGTGGTTTTCCTTATGCAGGTAGTAATATCAAAACAATTTTTTAGATTTTCTCAGTAAAGCCGGCTACTTTTGTCTGGTTAAATTAGTTTAACAGTATAAATTGATAAACTTATATATTTGTTATGTCCGTTTTGTTTATCGATAAAAGTGTGTCATGGTTCTGGATAGTCTTTAATTGTTTTTTAATTTGGTGACAACTTTATAACATTTTTTTTTTTTTAGCTAAAAACAGCTCGTTATTTTCGACCAGAAATAAACCGTTTTTTATTTTATTTTAAATATTTCAAATCTAAAACCGAGCTACTATTGTTTGAATCAAGAAAATGAAGATTTGCTTCAAAATAAATCGTCTCGATCAAATTTATTACGCAATATTATACCGAAGATATATAGAGCTTTAGGAATTTGATGTTTTTATTATAATGCGGCTGTTTAAACAATACTGCATCATACTTTTGTGTTCTGGTCGCTTCTTGCGTCTTGTGTCGGTACATAATTTATGCCCCAAATAAAATTATGCTATGAATTAAATTATTTATCAATTTTGTGCTGATTTACATAATTTTTAATACATTTATTATTATTTATATTTATTTTGTGAGTTTGCACTCGTATTATAATATAATATTTGTATACTAAAAAACAAACGTTAAAGTATTATGATTGTAATAGATTTTCTTACATTTATTACATGTATTTCCAAATATTATAAATTTATTATACTCCTTGAAAAAAAAACCTACTTACAAGCCGGTTTTTCGGTTTAGTGTGTTTTTCTTTTATAATTATATTTTATAAATGTAATTATCTAATAAGCGTCTCTCCCTGAGTTTTTTTTTCACTCACTTCACAAATAAATATTTATTTACTTATGGCAACACTAATAATTATGTGTTCTTTTATTTATTTATACACGCTCAGGGGTTTTTACAAAATAAATATTAATATCTATACTAAGAAACATTATGCATAAACCGTGAGCAACAAGTAAAAAGATAAAATGGATTAGGTAAAACATAAGCATAAAAGATAAAATATGAGCATTAGGTATAACATAAGTATGAGCGCAAGGTTTAACAATAATAAATGAACAAAGTTAAGATAATATAACTCTATTACAAATATTCTACATAATTTAAATATGAGAAACAAGCTATAAACAGTAATAGAAGCTTTGTTGATTGATTCGGCATTCACTTTGTAACATTTCACAATGAATTATGATTAAATAAAACGATGTTATGTGTTACTATTGGTTTATTCTATAGAAATAGAATTTACCTACACTACCTGGTTTCGGGAGTAAAGTTCTCCCATCGACTGGTGAAAAGACACTAAATTAGAATACAGATCAAATACAGAAAAAAATTAAATTGCAATACTTAAGAATCTAGACACAAGGGTAACATAAATATTGATACATAGAAGTAATACATAACATCGTTTTATTCAATCATAATTTAGTAATAGAAGCAATATAATGTACTGTTTATTATTTTATGGTTCAGAGTAAATATTTATTAAAGATAGTATTATTAATATTTTATGACTATTTACTATGAAATTAGTAAATAAACGTTCGTCGGTGACTTTAGAGCAAATAAAAACAACATTCTTCTGCATTTGAGACAAGGAGCCACTTTAATCGAAGATTTGCACTTTTCTAATAAATAATATAACACAAGTCTAATGGCAAGCCACTGCAATAAATACACAGTGTAAATAAATAATGCTAACAGCTTATCGTATTAGATCTACATATATCTGTGTCTACTAATTTCATAATAATATTGGATTTCGTATCGCCAAAACTTCTTATGAATTTTAATAATTTAAGATTTGCATAGCCTATGTTATCATTATTTCCGTGCAAGTGAGTTTCCAGGGAATGATTATTAGCGTTCGGTCGCTAATATGCGATAATTGCGTTATGATCGTGTGTCGGGCCCTGCGACAGAGCTGCGGGCCACGGTTACAGGCTGCGGGCTTCCATCCTCCATCCTCCTAATCAGTCAGCGCGCGGCGTTCACTGGCGACGCGCGGCATACCGCGACGCCCGCGCCCGACGTCCGACGTCAACCAGAAAAGTGACATACGTTATCACTAAACAAATTTATTGGTTTTACTAAAATTGTTGACCTACCTGTAATTACTCGATATTATAAATTAGGCGTAAATAATGGATTTTCAATTAGCCGTGCAATTTGTTTTCTGACGTTTGATGTTACCTGTCGCCTTGGTGACAGCGAGGAAGCGGTTGCATTTTGGCTCTCCTAATCGCATCCCTAGAATGAGCAGTGTGAGAAAGTATTGATCTCGCCCAGTAGTTTCAAGGTTGAGTGTCTAGCGCTGCCTCGCAGGCTCGTGAATACAGTTATTGAATTAATATCATTTCACGGGCGCATTGTACATTACTTTATTTATTTACTACCATTGTTTACTAAGTAAGCCTATTTCATAATCATTTGTTTAGTGATTAATTTTTATTGAAGATAAAACAAATTAATTATGATAATTATGCTCTGTGTATTGTGTATTTGATTTGGCTTGTCAGTTGGGACTGTCTGAAGCCGGGGACACGGTTGTGATAACGCATCCACAAAAGCTCAGCTGTCAGACGTCAGAAGTCTCGTTAGTGAATCGTTAAATTGCCGCATATTGCGGTAATTTGCAATGATTGCCACCGTGTCAACACAAGTGTGTAGTGAATAGTGTATTGAACACATTAAAAGGCCGATTGTAATATTCAGTTTGTCTACTTTAATCATTCTGTTGTGGCGGACTTGTCGGTCAGTGTGTTACTGATCTT
Organism: Micrasema minimum; assembly: GCA_022494985.1. NCBI lineage: Eukaryota > Metazoa > Arthropoda > Insecta > Trichoptera > Brachycentridae > Micrasema > Micrasema minimum. The sequence continues at coordinate 34,756 of JAGVSP010001232.1, forward strand.
GACCGCGGCGGGTCGCTTGCGCAACTCTTCCGAGAATACTCGTACCTTGTTCTCTACAATTCGCACTCTATTTGACAACAAAAGCTCGACCATATAAATACTCATCACTGTGATATTCAAATACTCCCCAAACAATTGTGATAACCTGTGATACTAAAAAGAATACGTATTTTGATAATAGTTTTATGTGATTTAGTGACAGCAATACAAGCCAACCATCGAATTAATTCGGTGAAGCCAACGCGTTTTATTTGAATTTCGATTTAAGTTAAATTAATTCGTTGTCATAACAATATATTTGTATGGAATGACAATCCGGATTCGTGTCAATCTGTCTGCAGTGCTTTAGTATTAAATCCAAAAACAGCAAAATGAACAAATCGCCCGTTGTTGTCCTTTATACCGAATGTGGAAGAAACTGTTAGTTAAAATTGTAATATATCGGCCCTCGCATGACGATCGATTGTTGCTCGATGCACCTGTTGAGTAAGGCGAAGCGGTTCGCCCGCAAGTCGTGCTCGTGGGGGTGCTCGTGCGGGTCCCTGCGCTCGCTCGCGGCGCGCGCGCGCTCCGGGCGTGCTGCGCGCCCGCGCCCGACGTGCCCGAGCACGCGTGCATGCTGGCCGCCATGGGGCTGGAGCCCGCCGGCGGCAGGGAGGACCGCCACCACGGGTCGTAAGTAACTGGACACTTGGGACGTCTAACGCACTAAATCAGTCATTAAAAGCTAAAGAAACCGCGATGTAGCGGAGCGTTACACTAGCGAAGTTCTCTATCAAACAACTGTACAATGTAATGTTTTGTTGCTGTTGATATTAGATTATTTTATAACATGATTCAGTAAATTGTATGTTACGTAGATGGGGTTTAGAACCGCCATGCCATAGAATAGCGTTGCTGAGGCATCGTGTTTTACGTACGTGTTGTATGTACCAAGTACCAATGCAGTTTGCAAGGGAGAATATTTTATTAGTCGTAGCCGACTTAATTCAGTAAGTTAGTTAATACACTTTCCCTTATCATTATAATTATCAGCACAATAATCAGTTTTTCGCTTCAGGGCCAATCCAAGGTATTACATAAAATGATATAATTTTGGTGAAAATCACATATAAATATGTCATATAGACCCTGTCGGGAATCGAACTCGCAAGCTCGTGCATGACGTCAGTTATATTCACTAAATAATATAAAAAATATTATTACTGTAAAATTATAATATAATGTATTGTCAACGTACCTACTCTTACGGTTATTACAAATGTTATCATTTTGTAAAATTATACGGAACTGCTGAGGTCACACAAAATGCTTTGTTTTTTTAAAGATAATATTTTTATGCAAAACACGTACGGAACTTAATTTTTTTAACCTCTGTTTTAACAATTTCATTTGCTTAGATTGCAAATAGGTCTCTAAATAAATAATCGTTATTTTCCTTGTTATCTGAGTACCGCGACTCGATACACATTCGCTTTTCTTGATAAAGATAGCTAGTACGTTTTGCACTTAAATGCAAACTTGCATAATAGTTCGTCATGTTTTTCCTCGTATACTTGTGTAGTCAAATTGTATGTTGCTGACTCTGACAAATACGTAAACACATTATTTGCTTTTTCGGGTCAAAGTGGACTGAAAAGATGACAATGTAAGAGCAAGTTCTAAATTCTTTGAGTGATAGGCTGCATTTGTTTTTTAATTTTAACATTGATTGATTAACAACGTATGTAACAAGTTTTCTGTAATTGTATTGACAGCCAGTATGTCGCCTCCCATGAATTAGTATTTAATTAAATAATAAACACCGTCATCTCACTAACGACATGCACAAACATCCTCTGACGTATGCCATGAATATTATGATGCGTTATATTCGTATAACTTAATGTAATTTTTATTAATCTGTAAAGTTGAACGGGTGCCCAAAAATCTAAGCCTTTAAAAAAAGTTCCTACAGGCATGTCTTTAGTGCGTTGTCAGTACACTCTACTTTTTCAATGATATGTCAGTTCAATAACTTTGAATTGTTATATTTATTATGTATGTATTTTAAATTCCAATTTTTAACGGAATTCTGCTCAAATATATTATGTAAATCCAAGCATATTATATTGGTGTAAATTTTTTTATTTTACTGTTTTTTATACAAGGACTCTCATCCATTCCATTTCCCGTGTATTTCCCATGTAACTGTGTATCTACACACACGACAGTTAAGGACTATGAAAGGTACCGCTAAGCAATTAACACATAACATCTCACATAGTCAAAAGTGGTTGTGTGTGAAGAAACCGTATGAATTATTATATTGTTGTTGAATAACAATTATGTAAATCGACTGCTACAAGAAAAACGGCAGTACCTATCAAATTGAAAGCAAATGAAATGTTTATATTTTCAATATCCTTGGATCAGGATTCTAAAACTTTTTTAAAACTACAGGTGGATAAATGATTTAAAACCTTCAGAAATGGAAGCAAGTCAAAAACATCAATTTCGAGTTATTGGCCTTTTTTCCTTGGAGCAGTTGTAATGTGTTGAAAATGAGTTTATTAGTTGTTTTGACCATGTCCGTTTGTGTTGTGTTTCCAGCAGTTCGGAGCATGAGTGGAGGAGGCGTCGCGACCGCTCCAAGAGGTCGCACCGGCGCTCGCCGACGTCGAACCGCCGCCGCCGGAACCGCCACCGCTCCGGCTCGCGGGAGCGCCGCCACGAGGAGCGCCCGGCCGCGCAGGATGGCCAGCCGCCAGCCACGGTCAGTTGTGTCCCTTGCCACCCCCATACACCGCCCAAACTCCGAACAGAGGGCCATCTCGAACCGAGTCCATGTAGCTACAATTTCTCACTACTCTTCTACTAGCATTGACGCATCACAACCATTCCATCGCCCTCTAGTCCTCTACTACATGAGAGGTAGAGAGCATAGGAACATAGCTTAAGAAAAATCACTTGGAATTATTCACCGGGTATAGAACCTGAAACATTATTGAACCCCTTAAATACATTTATCTTCCATAAATCACACATGGCATTTTAGGCAAAAAAAAAAATAGTACACATAAATTATTTTTTTAAATAACGAGAAAAATAAATAAAAAATATGAACTTGGATCTTCGCCTTTGATAGCTGAAAACAAGTAAAATCGGTGAAACTCCACTCGCTTATTTATCAATCTATCACTAACAAAATACCAAAAACTTAACCTTGCTAGTCTCAGAAAATGTTAGTTTAGCATTAAAAAATCGTGTATACGTTTATTTTTTATTAATAATCCGCTCTTTGAAAATGACGTAAGCCATTATCGTTAGAATCAAATTGATTCATCCTCTTGATTCATAGGTCTGAGAGAAATCAGCTATCGATTCAACCTTATGTTGACTTAAATTTGGTGCTGATGTTAGTAGAAGACTTGGAGAGTATAGTTACACATCGACCAAGTATGGATGGTACTGGTTGAGATGGCCCGAAATACTCTTGATGTTTCCTTTCATGTGATTTTTTTCTACATTCGGATGGCTTGACATCATACAAAACTGACAACAACAAACATAAAACACCATACTATTTATGATTATTTCATTCTCAAACATTAATTATATTTGATACACAATTTACTAATTATGTTAGAATATATTTCATTTAACATTGCCTTATGTTTTTATGGGCCAACTAAAAACAGCCACCTTTAAATTTTATATGTAATTATTTTGGAGTTCGTGATGGTTTAAAAATCTAATAACACATTAATACGAATAATTAATTGTCTACGCATTTCGTATTCCAGAATAATTGCTTGAAATTCAATGTGGTTGAATATTTTTCATTGATTTTCTTTTTTATTTTCTAAACACCAACGTTTTTTGAAGTCTGAAAGTTGGCGCATGTAAACAATTATTATTCTCTCATCTATTTATAATGTGTCATCGATCATATAAATTTCAATCCGTTAGGATTTTTTCTAAATTTATCTCTTATTTTTAACCACAATGTATGGCGTTAGTGGTGTTAGTTTAGGATTTTCAGTTTTAGTTTTATTATTGTTAGGATGTTACGAAGGATAACACGTCAATATTAAGTTTCATCCGGTTTTTCATTGTGATCATGAAGTTCCTTCAGTAGTTAACAACCTGAAACTGTTCGACAGTGTAATTTAGTTTAAGTGAATTTAAGGAATTGTTAGGTTTGTTGCGTTTCAAATTTTAACAGGATTTTCCTTATCTTTCTATATAAAAATACAAGACAGGTTTTGGTGAAACAATTGATTGTTTCTTACTCTTGACGAATTATTTTTAACTTCTGCATAATAATACAAATATGTTTTACATATTTTAAGATCTTAATAAGTTTTAAGTATTCATCCAACCAAGGCTTTGGATATCGATCTTAGATTTTACCGAACATCAAGTGATTTAAGTTATTTGGCACAAATCTTATTACGTCTCAATGATTTGTGATGGGCAAACGATTAATTTGGCTCAGTTTAGTAATACATTGTGGGGGCACTTAGCTGCACAGCTTTATTTATCTATTAGTGTTAGAGAAAATCCGGAACCTTCTGGTGCATGGTTGCGTGGCACTGGTTGTAGGGAGGGATCCTCCAGTGCCTGCTGTTCTACTGACTTTTTCCTGTTCCTATAAACTAGTTGAAACTGTTCTGCGTTGTCTACAGTTTAGTTACAATTTTAAATACAGTTGGTTGTTTTGAATATAGCGCATTTCTCGAATATAATGTAGTTTACAGCGGTACTAGTTTACTGCCATGTGGTATAATGTATTTATAGATGTTTTAATATACGGATAGAATTTATATTACCAGTGAAAATAGGTTTGTGCGAATAATTTCGATATGATGGGAGAATAATGGTGTAGTGAATAGTTCCTACATCCAGCCTGAAGTTGGTTATTAGCGGAGAAGACAGTGCTGCCACCTGGCTCCCGTCGGCTGGCTATCGTCTATCAGATGGTGTAATCAGCTTCGCGAGAAGTGTGCGCCTTTTCGCACTTGGTCGCGCTGCGAGCACGCGCGGGCTATTTCCGTCGGTGAAGTATTGGCCAGAAATACCCCGGCTGTCGGGGCGGGCGCCGCTCCTGCCCGCACAGTGTCTCCGTGCCAGCGGGCACCGCTCCTGCCCGCACAGTGTCTCCGTGCCCGCGGCCTGGCGGGACCGCCGCCCCGAGACCATTGCGAACGTCAAAAATGATATTTCACCTGTCGTATACTGTCCACTGATCTTCCTTTTCCGCTCTCACAATGCCTTGATTTTCCCTAAATCGGCTCTGTAGATTGTCTGTGTTGATCTAGCGAGCTTAGTTGTGTGAGAATCGACCGGTGAAGTGCTTTTGTCCGGTGAAATGGCGACCGAGTGTTACTTGGACAATAAGTCCTCCCTGCGAGACGACGTCCCCGTCGTCCCTCGCCGCGAGCCCCCGAGGAACTTGCTGTTCTCGTGTCCGCCGCCGCAGCTCATCGACCTTGTCATCATCCCTCACGTCCGATCCCTCTCTCTGTCCTCCTCCCCTTCGCGAGGATCCCAGCCCACCGCCGAACATGATAAAAACAATAACACCGACAAAATTAACGCAACTTTGAACATTTACCCGAGTGTATACAACGAGTTTGTTCAATCCGGAGTTTCCTCGAACCCGCCAGATGTTCCTGAAAACTCTGCTGGCGGAAAATTTACGCTTCGTCATGACGCTAAACCGTTTAGCCCCGCCTACAATTTAAACAAGAGTGACGATAGCTTTCCTCGTGATATTTTGAACTGTCAGGTACAGACTCCTTGCGCTTTTTCGGCCTGTGGTGTGGGATTATCTCCGACGTTAGTTGATAATCCGATCCTTACGAATTATACGGATCCTTTAAATCATCTTTTGACAACGAGAGAAGTGAATATGAAAAATTCTTATCAGATTCCTATTGCGAATAATATTGTAAACAATAACGACCCTAGTGTAAATATGCACAGAAGTCAACATTCTGAGCCAGACTTCACAAAAATGGACGCTAACTTTTCCGATAATTCTGATGAGAAACATTCGTCTTGGCCATTGTTGCCCATAGTTTTAAATAATCCGTTCTACGTCGATTCAATGACAACATTAGATCCGAGTATTGATCATGGTCAAATCGTGCTTCCAGAAAACTGTTTGGCTGTAGAAAGTAATTTTATTCCCCCGTACAACTTTGTACAAGAGGAGTCATTCGGTGACCCAGTGGAAAACACAAATCCTATGCAATATTACTACGGAAGTGCCACGCTGGTTGAGACAGATCCCTGGACGCCGATAGTCCAAACTGTCTGCCACTCGGAATCTTCGGAAATGAACCCTGTCGGTAACCCCGAGCAAACATTCGTCGACCTTCAGACTATTCCTTACGTTCCTCTCGAAAATATGAACGATTGTTTATATACCGACTACGCAGCCAATGTTGAGGATATTCCGTACGTAAACGTAGAAAAAAATGGTTCTCCCTTCGCTTTGGATTACTACGATACAGTTACAGAATTGGAACAGTGCTCCAACAGTTTGTCCCCTTACTTGGAAGATGACAAATCCCAAATTACGGGCAGCATTGTTGATGACGCTAGTTACCTCACCCCCCTGAATTCCGAGGAATCCGACACCTCTTCTCCGACCAAGGACTTACGGGAACTAATCGACTTCACAAAGGACGGCACTAGTATGGAGAGCTCGTGCTCCCGTAGAGAAGTCAGTCCGGAGCCCCCGTCCAGCTACTCCGTGGACTGCGACCAGTCGTCCCTGCACGTCCCGACATTCAGCATCAACGAGGACTTGGGAAGGGGCTCCCTGGAGCCGATAAAGCCGTCGGAATACGCCATGCCCGTCAACCTGGAGGACTACGGCATCCCGGAGAGCATCGTGGCGAGGGAGGAGCCGCGGGCTGCGGGGGAGGAGTGGGGCTGGCTGCGCTGCCCCGGCGGGCGCGCCTCGGGGGGCGCGGCGCAGGTCCGGGTGCTGGACCCCGAGGGGAACACGCTGGGGGTGGAGGAGTGCACCCCGTGCACCCCGGGCCCGACGCCGAGGACGAAGACGAACCGCAGGCGGAAGAGGTCTGAATTATTTTTTGTGCATGAAACAACGTCTCCCCACTATCGTAATTAAACACAGGGGTTTAAGCATGAAGATTGAAACGAAAAATCTTTGTTGTTTCTTCAACGTTCAAAATTCAAAGTTCAAAATCCATAGAAATGAATATATACAGGTCCTAGATAATTAGGCAGAATAATAATTATTTTCTCATGCTTAAGGCCCATTTGTTTTCTAAACACACCACAGCGTGTATTTGGACAGTACTTTCCTTTGTTCTAAAAAAAAGTCTGCTTAGTGTAGTAGGTATCATTTAAAATATAATAATTCGGTCGTATTAAAAATATAATCTAAATAGACATTGGATGCTTCATTCACGTGTCATCCAGTGCTTTTTTTTTGTTTTGGCCAATATTTACTCACACACTTGGTGACACTTGAGTATAGCACACATACCATGTATGGTGTTATAGGTTCTAGTGATGTTTTTTTTCTATACGAATCCTGAAAAAAGTAACAATCAAACAAACGCTACAATATAATTAATGAATACTGTTGTATAGTCATTTTCGTCTGGCGATACCGTATTCCTGGCGCGGGGAATGAGCCCATATCTATGTAAGTCGGAAGGTCTGTGCATTTGGCAAGTTTTTTCCCGCTCTCGTGCCCTTGGGGGCTTGGCACCGATAGGGAGAGATGGTAGCCGACTGAAGGTATGAGCACCCGCATCCCTGCATGAGCTGCACATAGCCGGCATAACTCCCGTCCATCACCCCGCGCTGAAACAACTTGAAGAATGAATTGATGAAATACCAAATTTAAGAAAACGTACTACATCAAATTTAAAATAAAACTCATTTTTATTATTTTTATTTTTATTTAAAAAAATTTCAAAATAGGATACAAATATCACTTTTTGACGTCAATTAATAAAAACAATGATTACAAATATTTAAAAAAATTACTTATAAAAATTACAAGATCTATAAAAAGTACATAAATTCTTATTAAGGAATATTGTAAGCATACTGAACTTAATAGTACTTTAATTTCCTTATACTTCTACTACTTTCCCTTATCCGCACCCGATGGTTCATAGGGCACCAAGTGCAGTGTATCTCGATCGTTTTTTTATTACATGAAGGCAAGATGATCAGTCTTACGCTTAGTAACACGTCGTAATACAATTTTCTCGCGTTGAATTTATCTGATTTTAAGATCAAAACAGATTTTCCTATTGTTTTTTAGAAAATCCAAAGTTGTATGTAGGTATGGATATCTAAGAATAACGACATAGATCTTTTCAGCCCCATACATAATAATAATAATATAAGGAACGAGGATTTCTTTTTAAACACAGGTATTTTTGGTATTCATGTTTGCTATAACTTGCGAATATCCCCGTCTAAAATGTAAGGAATTTTCCGCATTCTGGCTAGGAATAGTGCGTCACCCACCCAAACATCTGAGCAGACACCGCGCACCGGTCTCCCTTGCTCCGTGCTAGAGGAGAACCTTGATCGGAATATTCTTCTAATGCTGGCATTCATTCCGCGCTATTTCCGTCCCTATTCATCCTCTGTTTAGCACAAGCACATCGCGTGCGAGAATGTTTATTACTTTTTGTCCCGCGCTTTGGCACATTGTTGCTGTTATCTTTCAATTGAAGAAAAATACTTCATAAAAATTTTATAACTTCATTTGAAGCAACCCCCAAATTAACGAACAAGCAGATGTTTTATCACACGAAAGCTATACCATCGCTTCTGTTAATAGTCCAGTTCGAAAACAATCGAACCCGGAACTCTATTCAACACTGCATAAGGTGTTGATCATTGTGCTATGGAGGCGAACTTCTTTTTTCACAGTAGCAAAAAGAATCGCCCGTTGTTACGTACTAGTTAATAATATATTCACGAATTTTCAATTAACTTTATTAGGGAGTAATGACTATTGTATTTATTCTGGTTTCTAACAAATTGGCTGTCACGGCTCAGGTACTCATTTACTATTTGTAAACCTAGCAATCTAAAGTGCATTTTTGCAGTTTTTGTAATGGACATTTGTGGTGGTTAACTCGTCGTAATAAACAAGAGAAGATCACGTTTTGTATTGCATTAATAAAACAATTATTCCTTCTGCACCGTCAAATCATAAATATTCTTCAATGTCACTATTTAAAAACAAAACAATGTCTGTAAAACGATATAATCTCAGGGTAAAATATCGATAAACAAAAAAAAAACCTAAAATGATTTACGCAGATTTTGAATAAATTTGAGGGATTAGTAGACGCAGCGAGTTGTATTGATTTTATTTCAAGTGATTGCTTGTGCTGTGGAAATAGTATTTTCAGTTTTGACTGCGGCGACCAGAAATAGGTTTCCTATAGGTATTTCTATCACCGTCCGCAAGGTCGTACGCGTATTAAATCAAATATTAGAAAATCGGCAGCATTAAAATTGTCAAGGAAAAAATTTCAGGATTCAGCCTCCAAACCACGTACTTTCTTTGTCACCGGACGAAATATCTTGAAATCGGTTGTAAAAAATTGCAGGTGCAAATTAATTTTATAGTTATTCAAATGTTTTAGTTAATTCAACGAAAAATATAACTTATGTAAGTTATTGTGTTTTTATTCGATGTGGATATGCGATATTTACTAAAGGAATGATACACAAACCTACAGGAATACATAATTCACCCCGTGATATGCGTGAGTCCGCCTCTGCGTTGAAAATCGACGCCAAGAATGTGGCGTCGGTTTTCCCAGTCACCTGACGTCGCGACGGTGCAAGCGCTCGCCGAGAGATGGCGCTACACACAACATCTAGCGACTGTCGAACCCTTCGATTATAACTTACAATGGAAACATTACTTTCATGTTTTTATTCGACAAAATGGAATCATTTATACAGTACAATATATATAAATATTATTGTTTTTATTTATATTTGTTGAACTAAAGTAAATCCGTGCGTAAAAGTATTTAAAAATAATAAAAAGTTTTATTAACACAAATAGTATGCACGGTAATGATTTATATTTTCTATATGGAGTAATAGAATAATTACCGGACAAAATCATAAGTCAGCTGTTCATAATTTGTTGCGAATGTCGCCGTGTAGTGTTGTAATGATTTAATAATGCAAGGTGTTTAATTCGTTGTCACCTTCAAGGGTATTTTCTGGTTATTTATCAAAACTGAATTGTGAAAACATTCGTTTCATAATATGATTTCATAATTATTTAATTTGAATTACAATTGACATCTCAAGAGAGACGAGAATTTTGGAAGGGAATATGTATATTTTGGAGTTTTTATCAAGTATTTGGACACACTCAAAATTATGTTTATCTTTTATTGTTTTAAAATAAAACATGTTGTTAATTACGACTGCGCAAAGCTCTTAAAATACAGACTTAATAATTATTGATATCCATTCTCCAGGCACGTGCTATCAACTACCAACTTGGCACCATAAAATGATTTAACGACATCTTAATGATTAAACACAGGGACATTGCAATGTGTCTTTCAATTTAAGAGCTCTTAACCTCTGAAGATCGCCTCACCAGTGTTTTCCTCCTTCGGTTTTCACAAAGTTTTTCTATCATTCTTGATCTATCGGGACGTATAATTCAATTAACGAATCTGACTTCTTTGAATAAATCAATCTAAACAATATTTAAAATTCTGGGATTATATAAAGCTTTTCTCAATGCGGAGGTGTTTGCGACATTTCTGCGATTTTTTGCCATCCGAAAATATCTTTTGGCTGATATTTTTTTGCGGTGTCTCCGATCTCCGATGATCGGTTCACTTCGGCTCACTTCGGCTTTTCCGAATAGCGGGACCTTTATGTACTCATAGCTATTTCCCAACTAATGCTCGTTTTTCCCATTTTACTTCAATGTTGTCATCGATATTTTTATTTTACGTTCTTCCATTTTTTTTAAAGTAGCGTATACCTTATAATCAGGTTATTTTTTTTATTTCTAACCTCGCGTAAATGTACGCTATTTCCTTGAATCTCTTTGTCCATGTTTACTTTCCGGAATTTTCGGTTTCACTCGGAATTAGGTCAAGAATCTTTCTATTCCAGTCGGGCGTTACGAGCGATTCACCGCCATGGTTCGAAGCCAAACGTATCGAAAGTTGCGTATGACAATAGAAGCTACATTTCCCATTGCCAATATACACAATTCAGTACAGGAAGAAGGATAGGAGTTAGTTGAGTTGGGTGGAGAAGTATCGATGGTGGCTTAATAACAACTTTACACTCGTATTCTAATGTTGGCGAGATGGTGAGAATATCTCGGCCACTTGCCAGATGGAATGACCAAGATGAGACCTGATGACGTACGAACTGCGGCCTCTTCTTGCGAATGTTGTGTTCCTTCAAGCGACGACACTTTTCAGTAATATCGCTCTTCTTACAATTTTATGTACCGCACCAATGCATATCTTCAACCACAACAGTTTCCATCTGCTTTTATTCCATCCAGATGAATTCACCGGTTGTTGTTTACTAACATCGTGTTATTTTTAAATTCCTGCCGCTGAATCAAATTTTAAAATCAACTAGCTTTTAAATTATCCTGGTCTGTTTTTATAACTAACAAAAATATTAGTGATTTTTATCAGTGTGCCAGCTTCGCGACCACATTTAAAATTTTCCTTTCTAACTAACTAACTAACCATCACGCCATTTCCCCGTAGGGGTAGGCAGAGAGGATAGAACGCCATACCACTCTGTCCTAACAGACTTTCTTTTGCTTCCTCTACATTCATACATCTTCTCATGCACATACGCCGATTATTCCGACTTTTCACATGTCCACTTTCAAGTACTTGTCGTACTTGGTCATGCCATGTCTTTCTCGGCCTTCCGCGGCTTCTACATCCAGGCACACTTGCATTTAAACATTTTCCTTTCTACCTATCATTTTTTTTAATTCCCTCTCTTTATTTTTTTCTTTAAAGTTTTTCGCATTTTCCGTGTCAACGAACTAACTCAATAGCAGATACTCCGAGCAAGTTCCACACAATAACAAACAATTTTAGATAGGTAGGTGCTTAAAATATTTTCTTTTGTTTTCCTGATCGCCACTGTATTCTAACAGTTTGGCAACGGTCGATTCTTTTATTATTTGTAGAAAATGCTTCAGCTGTTTCTGTTGATCAGGTTTTTAAAATTATTCAGCTTGTTATATTTAGAGAGCGATGTTTGTAAATATGACTAAGCATTCTAAAGTCAGGCGGAAAAATCTTCTTCGGTTGTATGAAATTACTTAGCGTATATGATAAACGAACGAAATTTGTATGGATTCGATCTTTTTATGAATTTTCTGAATGGATTTGCGGCATTGATGAAACTTTTCAATTGTTTTACTACAAGACTAGTATTAAAGCAATCAAAATATGATTCCTGATTGCTTTGTTACAATCATTCCAATTGAGCAAGTCAATTGGAGTCAATTTATTTCTTTACACGAGACCTACGTTAGAGACAGTACTCGCATTACTCTATACTTCATTCTTCTATCGACTTTATTCCATACAAATGAAAAATAAACCTGGCACTGCACTACACTATGCGTCAATTTTCCTAGTCATTTTTCATAACGTCAGACTCGGCACATTTACTTGGAACTATTTTCGGTTGACTTTTGTCAATGAGCCCTTTTTTCAAGTCGGTCGCGCAGTCACGTGAAATAGAAAATATCCTGACTCGTGTAATAAAGTTCGTTTTAATAAAATATGTTACGTTCTGAATAATATCAATTGCTTCACAAGTCTTCCTTCGTTGCCCTGAGACAAAATGATTATCGGTGTACGGCGTATATCAAGGCATAACGATCAGGCTAATACTTCAACACTGAGGTGACCAACGTAGGTACCTAACGTAGGATATTTATATAGCAGTGTGATGCGTACTTATTATTAGGCCATGTTAATTATTACTCCGTGTCTTCTCCCTGTGGATACACTGTACTGTTATTTAATCAGTTTAGTTTACCTTATTCCCCCCGTATCGGAATTTCTCCACGCCGCGCCGCGAATAGCAATGACTCACTTATTTGGCTAAATTTACCCTTTTCCCTTGTTTATTTTCGAACGTTTGACCACTAGTAGTTTTTATTTTAATAGTCGCGCTGACTTGGCCAATTTATCCAGAAATAATTGGCTCATATATTATGATTTTCGAAATAGCTCCCAGAATCAAGCGTATGTAATACGTCAAACATGTAATTCAATGTCAAATTATATCACTTTACGACGAATTCATTATGAATACATTTTATATGTGACAAAATTCGGATTTAAATAACATGAATGTATTTTGCTTGGTTATTTTGGTCATTTTTATAGTCAGGTTTATTTTGGGCTAGTACCCTTTATTTCATTAGCAGATACTAAAAAAGTAATCCCGTTTTAATTCAGTTCGATCGTTTAAGTGTTGTTCAATGTATCTATAGCTTATAGATACTCGATTTTCTTGCATAATTAAGTACCTAATAATATTAAATTTCATATCTTACTGGATAAATCAGTTTTACGTGGGATTTTATCTACTCTAACGGTGTACGTCCACCTCACGTTTCGATAATGTGTTGCATCACGTTATCACATAGTTTAACCTGTAATGTTATCGATCAGTTGACCAATAATACGATAGTTGTGTGAACGCGACTATTCGGTGGGATTATTCAAACCGATGCATTTCTATCCATTTATTGTAATTGACTACCGCTGTTATTGAATAATGATGTTTAAATTATCTTCAGTATCAGAGTAATCACAAGGTCTACGAGGTTACATAACAGAAAATAGGACCTTTGTATTGTAAATGTTAATATATTTTTGCCATTAAACAATACGTTTATGGCAGTATTTTTTCGTTTTAGCTGGTGTGGTAACAAATAGTTAAGATAACATCAAAGGACTTTAAAAAAAACTGGTGTTCCTTTACATATTTTTTACTACAGGAAGTAAATCATGTAAATAATAATGTGGAGTTTACTTCCTGTAACATGATTGATATATAGATAAAACGAGCTAAGCTAGGATTATGGTTCTATTATTGAGGGTAGATCGAAGATAGCCTCATTTTTCTTAATAGACTAGGTAATATGTATTAGTTGTAAATTGTATTTTATTTATGTATTGTTTCTAAAATTTGTAATAAAAAAGAAAAAAGTATGTCCATTATATATTTACTCGCCTTAAAACGGGCCTAGAGCCTAGTTAGGCGATAAAATGTAATATTTTATATGTATATGTACTTTAATAAATAAATAAATAAAAATAATAAATAAATAAATAAAAAAAATAAAAAAATATTTTCTATCACTACAAGTTAGTAGTAAATCCTCGGCATTACATTCCCAGTTTGACACTGCATTATTCTTTTTGATTGTTAGTTATTACTTAGCACCTGACAGATGCATCATTTTTGTTTTAACAATGCTACTAAAATATTAAGGAAATATAAACTCTAAAATCAATCTGTGTTGTTCGTTCAACTTCATAGTATAGCGTATTTTGTTCCGGGTGATTTAATGAGCTCAGCAGTCCTAACGGTTCCTCAATCCTTGACACTTTGTAGATGAGTCATTACACCGTACTTAGGTTGCTGATCACGTTTTATGCCCACCTGACGCAAAGGTACTTTACCGTAATTGGACCCTAACGAGGGAGAACCTTCTTCTTTTAACCTGCAAGTTTTCTGTTTTAACCGTGTGCGTTCAGCTGAATGTGGTCAAATTTCGATAATATTCTACTTAATAGGTTGTATTGATAACATACCCGAGTTCATTAAACGAACCACATAGTATTTTGTATCGTACATGATTACAAATAACATAGTCTCCTTGGCGATAGACACATCAATGATGTCTGATGTCTGGCTCTCTTATCGCTGATAACGTTTCACCCACATGTAGCTGTATTTTCCGATAGCAACTATAGGAACAGGAGACTTTCTGACTGTGCATCATCTTTAGTAAAAAGATATTAAAATGATATATTTCAAATTCCCTTGCAAAAACACCTAGGAACAATAAAATTGCAAATCATGTAGGTAAATATTGAGTTTATTGGAAAGGTAAAACACCTTTATCATTGCACGATTTTACTATGTGGACCAGAGTAAATTGGCTCTCTCGTTTTCGCTGTAAGATAGTGGCTAATTTTAAATGTATGTTTATATCGAGAGATGCACAATTTGGTTACGTTGTTTAGTTTCTACGTTGTAATCTCAAGCGACTTCCTGGATTCGTCAGTCTACCTGCTGCTTCCTAAAGGGATAGTTGACCCTTAGTTCGCACATTGCGCTATGCAGCAGAACTCTTTACCTTTCATAGTATAGATCCTGCATTACGTCGGCTTCACCGCAAATGACTGTGTACTTGGCTAAAGGCGATTACCTCGGTGACTGTCAGTTCCGTGTCTAGTGACCAGTGTCAGTTGTCAGTCGACCATTGTACTGTGTAACACGCGAGTTACACTACACAAGCCTTATCAGTAACGGCTCTGTTCTCTGTCCACCGTCTACAGTCTGCAGTCTACACTCACTCACCATTTGAAAACCAAACGCCCAGTTATCGCTATCGATATTTTATTTTAACAAAGTTTTTCCTAACTGTGTGGTTTTTATACGCTTTTGTTTATTTACGATAGTAAACAATGGTTTCTAACGTGCAAAGACAACGCAAAAAGCAGCCGAATTTGTAAACACCCGTGCAGATGGACACGTGCCAACGTACCGTGCATTGGTCACCTATTGTGACAAAAAAGTTCTCAGTAGCCTATTAGTTCATCATTAAGTTAGTATTGATCTATCGAAATTAGTTGATCTTCAGACTGTCGTGTGTGTGTAGCAGTATTATTTTTTTTATTTGCTTTAATTTAATACAATAAGTTTATTAGTCAGTTTCTGTGCATCATGTTATTTTCTTTCTGGTGTGTGCAGCGTATGTTGTATCTGTGGTCTGGACCGAGCGTGTTTCCCAAGAGCGACTATACATTAGAGCGGACATCCATCAGCATGTGTTCCTCCACCTCTTGCAATGCATGCGACACTAAGACGCACTCAAAACACTAACAAAATTAGCGAGAAAAGAAAAGTCCAGAAGGATGACTCGACCAAAGGAAAAGATACAAATTCCCAGAACTCTGTGGTTTTAGATGAAAATGCAAACATTTTGATAGATGAAAGTGATCACAATATTTCAAACGATGAAGAAATACAAAATCAAGACTTTGACAATTCCCTAATCACATACTTGAGTAATATTGGTATGGGATATGTAGGACTCGTTGGTTCAGTTCTGCCGACATTACGACAGTTCCTGAAGACCCTAGAAGATAAGGGTTACAGGTGGGAGAAGTTGCTGAAGGTACTCAGCTCCATGGCCGACGCGGTATTCAATCCAGAAGAAGATATCGGAGAAGCATTGTCTCCCGATTTGCCGGTTCCGGTTCCACAGGTCTGAATTAACATTCAATGTCAATGGTGAATCAGTTGCTAGTTGCGTGAGTTGTAAATGTTCAGTATCACAATCGTTTTTATTTTGTTTACAAAACGATTATTTCTGAGTGATAACCTCTGATCTCGGTTTTGTCTAGGTATTCGTTTATTTACTGTAGGTACGTAATTGACAACACTGTGAAGTATTATAATGTTTCTTTTTTCATTATCACTGAAAATAATAAATAATCCAACATGGTCATTTTGCAAGATAGTATTTATGCTATTCTCTACCCTTATCCGTATCTAATGATGGCATTAAGCACCGAAATCAGAATACCATCTCCGGCGTCGCACTAATATTTAATTACTTTCACGTGTCACAATACCTTTAAATAATATATTTTTACGTTCTAAATTGATTCGAGTTCGCGATATAAACATCGTTATGTACACGTGACGTATTTTATTAGCCTAGTGTTTTGTGTATAGCTTTTGCAGTGTGTATACACACAAGGCGCAGGCGGTCCCGCGTCATTCTGCTCAACTTGGGCTGTGGAGAGCAGCTTTAGTCACTAGATGGCTCCCGTGCCAAGAGTTCGCTGCGCAGAACAAACAACGAAGGGAACATAATATTATTCATTACCCCTCGTTAAATTTATATTCAGCGGTGACAACTACTACCAATTTACGTCTTAAACCTCTTTTTTTACAGCTTTTTGAGGATTTTTTTAAACATTTTCCACTATATTTGTCGCCAGATTGATGTAGACTCTTGATCTGTAAAACCTGTTCGAGATCAAAGCAAATGGTTTGCAAATTGAACCCCTTGTTTTGTTTTGCTCAGATTACAGAAAAACATCACTTTAATAAAAATATTCTCAATCACTTTCAATTTCAGTCGCGATTTTCGTCGCAAAATTGTCTGTAAACAATTTGATTTCAATCCTCGCCCTCGGTTTGATTTTGCTATCACGAAAAATTCCCCCTATGATTCCTCTGTTCTAATCAGATCGTCCATACAGCTGTGATGCCAGAATGGCCACGCAGTAAGTCAGTAGGCGTTTGTTCCCAATGTCGTCCCTTCACAATATCTATTCGGAATATTGTTGTGGTAACGTTGCGTGGGCGGACAGAACTTGTATCGAGCTGTGACAGCATGGAAACCAAGATAGTACACAGATTAACTTATTGACTGAATTAATACCCTCTTCTTACTACCCCTCAAAATTGAATATCACGAGGAATATCGTGATCCATTGTCATTTTTTAAATCATTAACTTTTCATAATATATCGCATTGAGTTCTTTATTCAGTTATTTTCTTACCAATGAAACTTCATTCATTGTTGCTTTTACTGTTTGCCGAATTTTCATTCTCACTTGAATATTGAATTGTTTATTTTCTTTTCGCAAGTTTTCCGATCAGCCGAGCTTGTGCAATATTTGGGCACATTAGTCCTGTGAGAGTGGTGTCAATCACTCTTCATTAGTAACAGTCCAGAAATAAATCGGCCACATGTTGTTTTAAGGTTAAGAGGATATCGCGGGCCAAGATAACGCTAATAAAGCTTCGACAATATTATCCGAGACCATTTGGTTACCAAAAAGCAAAGCGTTTACATAATAAACAAAGTATTATGTAGTACGTTTATCGTGTGTTGAGTTGGGAGTTGAGAATACTCTGGCCAGCCGTACTTACCTGTCTGTAACGTAACAGCATCCCACATCAATCCTCTGGCACAAGCAAACTGTGTTACTCTAAATAATTGCATCTTGGATTCGCCCAGATTTATCACTGAAGTCTTACAATTGCCTCATTCTTTTTTTTGCACCCCATCTTGTGGAAATAAGACCAATAATTAACTTCCGCAATTCTTCTCAACAGTTTTCCTAAACGGAACATGAAGTGTGTTGAATCATTAGTGTTGTATCGGAACACATTATGTCACACGATCGTATTGCGTAATCTGGTGCATATACAACGGCGATATATCGATGTCTGTACACTTGTACAGGTAACGGCTACACACTACCGATTATCCGGCGCGCTCTCGGGAATCCGCGGGGATTACTCGAAAGGCCACTCTGAAATGCTTAGCGGGCGCCAGGAATAGCTGGGCTAAACGGCAGTCGGACGAAATTAATAAGCGGGACATCTTTACAATTTTGCCTCGATTTTATTACTCTAACTATATCAGAAATGCATCTTACTATTATATTTTTTATAATGAAATACACCTCGTAAAACTATGATTGTAAACATTACCCTCAATTTTTTTCGTCAAAAAGTTCTCAAGTTTATTCGTCAGCTTTTTTACCACAGGTTTTCAGATAAAAAAGTTGAAACGTTAAACGATAAGATAGATGTTCATAGTGGATGAATGGACGCTACCGGTGCGCGGTGTCGGCGTGTGGCGTGCGGCGTGCGGCGGCCAGAGGCGCTCCTCTCCGCCGCCGCCGCCGCCGCCGCCGCCGCCGCCGCCGCCCCTCCGCGCGCTGCTGATATTTATAGTGGCGCGAGATTTGGCAGCGCCGGGCTCCCCCGCGCCCCGCCGCACCTGGCGGCCCGGCCGGTATCTTTAGTTCCATCCCTGGCCTCCTGGCCTGCAGGCGCTAGGGAGGCCCCCAGCCGGCACTAGCTATCACGAGAGACTGTTCCCGCGTCCGATGGTTTTCCAATCGGGATTTTTCCGCGACAGTGAGAAGCTCGCTCCGAGCATGAGTTCCCGCGCGCTGGAGGGCGGCCGGCCCGCGCCTCCCAGCGCCGCGCGCCGGAACCGCTACGCGCGCGCCTCCACGGCCTCCGTCACGCAGCTGCTGTCTGACAGCTGCTCCAGCCTGCTGCACCGCCTCACGAGGCGCGTCCCCTCGGAGAAGCCCGACCGCAATGCCAACCTTTCCCTCTTCTCTCCTACGGTCAAGTCCACCTACGAAGATCTCAAATCACTCAAAGAAAAAAAAGACTCGGTTTTAAACAGCGTTAAGCGATATGAAAACGAAAGAAAGTATGAAGATAGACCCAATTTCTACACTTCCGTAAACGATAGGCTTAGATAAGATGTCCGACCGGCGCTTTCTACCTTCGCTCCGACTCCAGTCCGCGCCCGGCCATCTCCACCGGTGGCGAGCGCCCCGCGCCTGGCGGCCCGCGAGCCGGAGCCCGAGAGGGCCCGCCCCACCTCCCCGGCGCTGGGCTCCACGCGGAGCCGCCTGGAGGACAAGTACTCCGCCGTGCTTGACAAGGTCGCTCACCGAAAGAAAGAGCAGAAACAAAAGGAGAACGAAAGGGAAGATCGCGACCGGACCTTGGAGCCCTCCGCCCCCAGGGGGCTCGTCAGGAGCCTGACTACGGCGGTCTTCGGGGAGAAGATGTACCCCTACGTGAGCCCTGCCGCCCCGCGAGAGAAGACGAGAGACAAGACCAGAGACAAGACTAGAGACAAGACTAGAGACAAGACTAGAGATAAGACACCCTTCCAGCTCCGCAAACAGCGTCGCTCCGAAAGGGAGGACCAGCCGCGAGGGAAAGATCGTGACAGCGTCTACAGAATTCGCGCTGGGCGCAGTGCCCGAGCCGGGGAAAGCTCCACTTCCGAGAGACTGCGCCAAATGCGGCTGTGCGACGTGGATCTCGGGGATGCGCCCCCGCGGCGCCAGCAGCAGCTGGCCTACCGGGAGGAGGACGAGTCCACTCCCACGGCCGACCCCGCGCTGCTCGAGCGGGAGGCCAAGCGCAAGGAGATCCAGAGCCTCATCATGAAGTACTCGGCGCTGGACGAGGTGTACGGTAGGGCGGAGCCGCCGCCCCCGCCCCCAGCCACGGCGCCCGCAGCGCCGCCACCCCCGCCGCCCTCGACGCGCTCCTTGCGCCCTAAACATGTCAATGCGGATTCGCCGCCTGTAAGTGAATTTCCACTAAAAATCGCCAAAATATTTTTTTTATTTATGGAAATTATTTCGTTTACGTTAGTATAATGGTTCGAAATTGTATCTGCCGCTTTGCGTACCAAACCCGAGCGGTAAAATCGAAAACCAAGTGTCTGATTGGTAATTAGCGGTGAACCTACCCAAATGTTATTGTTGTCCATAATTATGACGGACCGCTCGAACTCTGTAAAGCGGTTGATATTATTTCTCTCCGTGACGCGGAATCGGTGTTTTCCTATTCCCGAGGTTCCAACTTGACGTTTCAAAATGTTTTTTCAAAACTTTTGCCTAACGCACCTGTTGCGGTATTTTTTTAAGGTAATTTACGGCGTACCCAAGTTTGACGCGAACTATTCGCCTAGTGTTTACAACCTTGACCTATTTTCGCGAATACCTCTAGCCTCGTACGAATATAAACAGAGATGTCAACTAAGAACATCGGCCGTGGAGTGTTGTTTGATTGTTACTTTTGTTTTCTCAAGTGAAATCAGTGATCCTTTGGATTCTTTTTTATTTGTTTTTTATCTAAATCTTCAAAATGACCATTTTGGAATCACGAAACTGCGGTAGGATATTTAGGAATAATAATTATTTTATGAATTGCTCGATAGTTTTTGGTTGGTAAATTAGTAAATTCACTATTTTGTCTGGTCGAAAAAGTTTTGACATTTATCTCTTTATTATTTATTTATTCCATAGTTTTGTTTCTAACATAATTATAGATCCATGATTACTGTTAACCACTTCAGTGCCAGTCATTTTGTAGTAGTTTTAATTGGAGATTTCAACTTTCTTTTATTCTAAATAAAATTTTGTTTATTCCTAAGATGTCTCATCAATGGCACTGGAGGGGTTGATTGATTTGCTGATTATCATAATATTTTTCTAAGTAACTATTTGAATTTATAAGATCTATGACACATTTCACTAATACCATCTATCATGCCATCTTATGTATATATCTGCCACATATTCAAATTACTTACTAAATACACATAACACACACTTAATACTTACACTAAAGGAGAATGTATTCACATTTAATTGATACTTTTGTTATTAAATGTCATCCATTTATCCTAGATCATATGAACATTGTGTATTCACAAGTCACAATGCTTCACACTTGCTATGTTGTTAGCAGTTCACTCTTTCTAACTCCACATTTGACACCACTAGAAAGAATGAAACATTGTGTTAGCCATGTCTGACGGGCAACCGTTCCCTTGTTTGATTGTTGGGTACTCTCGCTCGACCTCGTATTGTGCGCTGGTGTCTGTGTGCGCGACCTGGCGTGACCTGGCGTGACCTGCGCGCGACCTGCGACCTGCCTGCCGCCCCGCGACCCGCCCGGCCCGCCGCCCGCCACCCGCCCCGCCACCACAGAGCTCCAGGGGAAGAGTGGTCATGGACGACACGGACGGCCACCTCGTCTACTGGCCGGGATACGTAATGGGAGACAGATGTTCGTGACCTCACCAAATTGAGATAAATATTTATAAAATACAAATAATCAATAACACACAAAATATTAAAACCAGTCTCGAAAACTTCTCATAAATAATAATATAAAGGACGCTTAATAACGCCATTGCAACGTACCGAGACCAGTTCTGTGATTTGTGTCATCTTTGTTTCCTGTCTCGCACCTGTTAATCTGACAGATTATCATTTTAACGGTTACTTTTAAACTATGAACATTCAAACAAACCTTATTGACAAGTAGCAGGGAAACAGTCAAACCTTTACAACTAATTATTATCTTAATTCACTCCCGAGTATTTTATTTTTCTTGTTGGAGATTTCAATTATTATTTCCTTGTTTAAATTTAAGTATTAAAATTTTAGTTTCATTTATTACACTGATTGTTTAATCTTTTATGAAATACGGAATTTGTTGAAATTATACCCTAAGTTAATTACTTTTAATGGTAGTACATTTTAATTGTGATCAGCACATACAATTTCTCGCAATATTGTATTCTATGTTGTCTTTTACGCATACTTCATACCAGAGGTATTCTTCCCCATAAAATTTCCGCTGATGATTTGGTGATAAAGCATTTTTGTCCCCTTTTTTTAAATATTCTTTTCAAGAATTTTAAGAATATGTTGGACCTATCATTAATCACTTATGATATATTTTGAAATAACAATTTACGATGCGTCAATTCAATTCGTCGTCTTATATTAATTTTATGATTTTAACTTGTTGAACTTGTTATGTTACCAAATAATTGCACCTAAGTCCTCTCTGCCTCTGGGATGAAGGTATTTCTACCAAGTAAATAATGTTTGCGGACTGTTCTCTTGCAGATAAAATCTTGACAACTCTTGGCGAGGGAACTTTTGGGAAAGTCGTCGAAGTGAATGATTTTGGAAACGTAAGTGTAATTTTTTCACATTAAAATCGTATCATTCTGTGCTACAAAAATTGATTCAATGGTAATTTTGTTTATGTTTATCTACTGGCCTACTGTCCCAACCTGCTAAGAGTCAGGATGCTTTGTAGCAATGCAATGTTAGCGCTTGTTAAAATTATTGTAGACTTGCTGTTAATCTGTTTTTGTTGTACAGGAATAATATAATATTGTTTGTTTAGTTTAATCCAACTAGTCCAATAAATTGATTGATGTATTATTTTATTTATTAATTATTTTATTTTATTGATATTTTTACATAGACATTTTTAAATGATTACATAGTAGGTAGCTATTCACTACCGCCAGAGATGGCATCCAGACACTGTTCCCTAAAATGCACTAGATTTGTGTTAAAAACATCAATATTGTTAGTATACTTGTTAACCAGTGCGTGCATTCTTCGTATCGGTGAGTTAGCACTGTATACAGTATACAGTAGATTCCACCACACTAAAAGAACCAGGTACCAGAGTTATTATTTTCAAATTATTCTAATCATACAATGAGTTTTTGAGTCACCCTTACAAAAGGGATCACCAAAGGGTACCTTCTTGATACAAATCAAAATGTAGCCTATCACAAGAAACAACACCTCAAAAGTATTTATTTTTAAAAAATTCTTAGGATCTTGTTGGTATAACTACTATACTAATTGACTGTTAAAGATTAGTAAGTTCACTATAATTAAAAATGTCAAACCATTCAAATTTTATAACAAAAGATGCTGTATAAATCCAAAACTGTTTATTTTGACTTATCCGGTGATGTTTCTTTTAAGCGACGATATTTTCTTTTTCTATAGAATCAGTTGTTAAATTATTCATACTTAGGAGACCGTTGAAAATCACCGTACAATATTGTATACTAGAAATGGTTGGTACTCTGTACAGAGAGGTGTTTAGGCAGTGCATGTCTTAATGTAATGCAAATAAATCTATTCCAAATGTATGTTTTTTCAATACAATTATTCTTTTTAAAATTCACTCAATATCCACACTTGAATCTCAATAGAAATACTAAAATTGTACTTATATGGTGTACTGCACTCCTAAGGTTTTTGACATTGCAAGTAGCCCAGAAATATAAATATGTAGGTTTATAATACTACTCTACTCTCCCTTATCCACACCCAGTGGTGCATAGGGCACTCCATTGGTACACCAAGTGCAGTGTACCTTGATCATTTTATTACATGAAGGCAAGATGATCAGACTTACGCTTCGGTGCCAGTCCAAGATATCACAACCTCTGGAGATAATATATGTATAATAAGAACTCAAATAAAGAAGTCCACTATTGATTACATTTTCAATGTTTCCGTACTAACTTAATATTGTCTGTTCAGGAATCACACCATGGCTCTGAAGATAATCAAGAATGTTGAGAAGTATTATGATGCAGCTAAACTAGAGATTATCGTCCTAGAAAAATTAGCAGAATTAGATCCAGAAAGCAAGCAGTAAGTTTCTATCTTATACCCATCATAACTTTTCCAGTCCTCTGGACTTCTTTCGAATCTTTTCTTGTAACTGGATTTAAATCAACAATGAAAAAATTTCATGTATGTAATTTATACGGAAAGTTGACTCGAAGTAAAACAAGTATTTATTTTAAATTTTGTAACGAAATCGCTAATCTTGTTTTTCATTCAATCTCTCTCTCAAATCTCTCTCAAACTTGCTTGTGAAAAACATCAAAGTTCATTTTATCGGGATGTAATTTGATAAAAAAGATTTTTGAGAATGACTAAATTTGGTTCATAAATCTATGTTTTTAAGATTGTATAATTTTTATATTTACTTTTGACGGGTTGCCAAATGAGCAATGTTTTACCAAGCCACCTATTCCTTGTTTATCAACTTTGAATATAAATATTGTGATGTGGTGACCATAACACGCTCGTTACTAAATGTCGAATGTTTGTTTTCAGCCTCTGTGTGAAGATGCTGGACTGGTTCGAGTACCACGGTCACATGTGTATAGCGTTTGAAATGTTAGGCCACAGTGTATTTGACTTTTTGGTAAGCATTATTTTATATTCTCAACTGAGTTTTTCAGGCTCTTATTTTCAGATTCCAAATATCAAGTTATCTCGGTATAACCGACGAATCACTTTTTATCTATGGATGATTTGGCCAGTGTTGCCACTTGTGAAATCTATGGTTTTCAGATAGATATCTTGAAACTTATACACTGTGTAACAAAACTCGATGTGCAACCGGTGAATCTTCATCATATTTGTAGAATTTTTTTATTTTATTTCACCCATACTTTTCACGAAAGTTTTGTAAGTTGTTATCAAATATCATTTATTTGGTAAAATTAATACTATCCATTAAAGATAATAATTAAAAACCCATTTTAATAAGAATTGTCCAATTTTACTTAATCTGCGATACTTATGAATGTTTTTATGAGAGAAAAAAAAAATTTAAGTCGTATTACACATTCTTTTATGATGTAGATTTACTAGTTTTCGAGTTGTAGTACGAGTTTTGTTACTCCATGTTCCTGTTCAGTGGTGTAACGTGTGTTTTGTGTCGCATTACAGAAAGACAATAACTACCAGGGTTACCCCATCGAGCACGTGAGGCACATCTCCTACCAGCTCATGTACGCCGTCCTCTTCCTTCACGAGCACCAGCTCACGCACACGGATCTCAAGCCGGAGAACATCCTCTTCGTCAACTCGGACTACGACATCTACTACAACCCCGAGAAGGTACCCCACTGCCCACTACCCACTCCTCACTACTTGTCTCTCTCCCCCTCCTCCCTGATGTCTAATATCGCGCCGTCGCTTTCCAGAAACGGGACTTCAGAAGAGTGAAGAGGACCGATGTAAGACTGATAGATTTCGGTAGTGCCACATTTGACATGGAACACCATAGTACAATAGTATCCACGAGGCATTATAGAGCACCCGAAGTTATACTTGGTGAGTTTCTTTTTACTTGTCTTTTCGCTGCATTATTCATGCACTTATTATAACTAACTAACTAACCATCACGCCATTTCCCGAAGGGGTAGGCAGAGAGGATAGAACGCCACACCACTCTGTCCCGGCACACTTCTCTCGCTTCCTCCACATTCATACATCTTCTCTTGCACGCACGTCGATTATTCCGACTTCTTACATGCCCACTTGTTTTACTTGATCATGCCATATCTTCCTTGGCCTTCCTCGATTTCTACATCCAGGCACAATCGCATAATATATTTTTTTAGCCGTTCTTTCATCATCCATTTGCTCTACACGACCGAACCACCGTAAAACACCTTTTTTAATTTTGTCGATAATGCTTATGTCAGCCTTGCACTCTGCTCTAATTTCGACATTTGTACACCTATCATACATAGTCTTACCACACATTCGCCTGAGAGATCGCATTTCAACTGCATTCAATCTACTTTTATCCTTCTTTTTCCAACACCACGCTTCACTACCATACATAAGGGTTGGTACCAGAACTCCATTATGAACTGCCAATTTAGCCTCTTTTGATAAGCACTTATTAGATACTTATACTTATTATGCAACTACATAAATAAAGTTTTAACAAAAGAGTGTTCAAGTATTACTGTTATTAATCTACTAAAGTTTGTAAATGAATACCTCAACACGGGCTTTGCCCAGCAAGGTTTCATTAAGAAGAAAAAAAAGTAATATATGAAATAAATTTAAATTAAAAAATGCATAGATGGTGCTAGTTACGCGCTGGTGAATGGTTTTTGATTCGTAACATATATACCAAATCAAAAATGTTACCCGGTGTGGATAAGGAATTTTGGAATAATTGGAATTTTGGAATAAAGCGGAATAAGGAATTTTGTAGTACATAAAGTGGCCCAGCCAATGACAGGTCATAAGCCCTGTAAACGCTCGAATATCCATATTCCTTAATTTGAAAAAAATTCTACCTCATCTCTGTAGGGATATAAAATGAAATATATACCTACTCCTGTCTTGGGATAAATCCAGATTTGTGTACAAGTATTTGAACACACCCAAAATATTGTACATAAATAAAGATTTTCCTTACTAGTTATGATGATAGGATATTGGAATTAAAAGTACAATTAAGTCTCCAAAAAGAATGGAATAGTATAGATTAGTATTTTGCGGCGCATGTAAAAATAAGGGGCAAGCATGTTTTTGAGCAGCGTTAGTTTTTTGTATTATTACAGATCTTGAAATTTAAATTTTGTTTCGAGTTAGAGAATATTATACAAAAATGCTAACAACTCAGGCAAAAATCAGCATTAACGTTTTCTATGCCAAGAGCGAGATATATCGCTCTAACTGTTTGACAAATAAAAAACAGGGAGCTGTAAAAGACTACCGGCTTTAGAATAGTTTAAGCTTGTGTTATACTATGTGACATTAAGTATATATTTACATATTTACCAGATCTGTAATCTCGTGAAATGATTAGTTTAACAGCCACCAGATGACATTGCCTAAAAATACGCCTTACACTGAAAGGGTTAAAGGATTATCAAATTAGCTGTGATAATAATATTTTAATTTGATATGATAACACATCTCTACATTATTTCACTTATTATACACACACAGTACAATGCGCTAATGAAATTTTGGTGCGATTTCCAGAATTGGGTTGGGCCCAGGCGTGTGACGTGTGGTCCATCGGGTGTATAATGTTCGAGCTGTACCACGGGACCACGCTGTTCCAGACCCACGACAACCGGGAACACCTCGCCATGATGGAGAGAATATTGGGGGCCATCCCTTACAGGTGAATACACCGCATCTAACAATAAACTGCATTTTAGTAGATAAATATCAAACGCCAGTGTGTCTTCGATAAATAAAAAATAGATACTGAAGCTTTTACATGCTTTCAAAAGTTGTGGATTTTTGATAAATGTTTTTATTAAATTTTATAGTGACAGGCAAGGCAATAGGGTTCTTCCCGATAACATGAATATCCTTGAAAACGCTATAAATATTTAAAGTATATTTTTACAATTCCAACGATATAAAACACAATGATCAAAAATGTTGTTTTCATTTATAAATTTATGTTTTAAAAACACGAAATTATGAGTGACTTTTAACGCCCGTTATTGGCCTAATGACGTCACACCCGTCTACCGTGGAAGGCGTGAAATTCATTCCGTAGTGAGCGCCTATATTGCTGTGACGTCACACCGCATGCGCGCTAAATGGAGGATTTTGCGAGCGATTTGAAAAAGCGCTATTTCAAACCGCGCTAAAAAATTTATAAAAAATTCCCTTGATATTGTAATTTTCCAATAATTTTTTAAAATAAAAAATAAAAAATCCAAAAGAACCCAATTCCTTTCTTTTTGTATATTTCATGCTGCTGGAAATAGCCTTTCTGAGGTTGTACAGTGCAAGGATTTATAGAGCAATATTTGCCGGCCAACTTTTTCAAAGTTTAAATGTCATGCCAAAACGTGCATTTTTAGAAATGTTGCTAGGGTATTTTTTCAAATATGAATATTCATATTTGTTGCATCACTAATATTTCATAGCTCTGTGCTCTACTTATATCACATTTTTTGCACGAAACGCTTATAAGGATTTTTTAGCATACGTTAAAATGCGTTAAACGTATCAGAGTTGTGTTCTTGACAATTAAAAATACTCTTAGACATGCAGTAACTCTTGGTACCCCGGCGATTCGTTTGTCTAGGATCAGGTGGTGGCCATCAAACACTCTCTTGAAATTTCGTCAGTCATCAGTGATGACATGATATTGTTTAGTTTATGCATTCTCCATTTTAGTTTCTGCTATATTTGACAAAATTTTTTTTTGCTTTTTCCGATTTTGCCCGCATACTTCACCTGTGAAGGTATAACAGAGCCCTATTACAATGTAATTTGTATTGTGATCTTTGCAGAATGGCGCGGAAGACTAGAACGAGATACTTCTACCACGGAAAACTGTACTGGGACGATAAGAGTTCAGCGGGAAGATATGTTAGAGAAAACTGCAAGCCTTTAATGGTAAACCTTTTTCCAATAAATTTCTAATTAACGAAAATATACCTAATGGTGCACTAAGTCGAATCCTCCCTTTTAAAGTGTTTTCATTCAATTTATGTATCCAAAAAACTGAAGAAAGTAAAAAGAAGCATTTGAGTTTTTACAATTACCTACTTAAATATTTCAGTTTCAGAACTGCTTTCAAATAGTTGGAAACAAATGTGTGAGAAGGGGTATTATACTTGTAAATGTAAATGTTAGTTGTAAATGAATACCTCAACACGGGCTTTGCCCAGCGATGTTTTTTATTAAGAAAATAAAGAAAAAATGTAATATATGAAATAAATAGATTTTTCAAAAAAAACTAGTTGTACTGAAGTTGAATTGAAGATGAAAATGGATGTACTGTTACGAAAATGACTGTTCTGTAAATAGCAAGCAATTGGAGATATGGACTTTGTATTGCCGTATATCTTCATGTGATCCCTGTGTTTACAGAGGTACCTGGAGAGCGAGGATGAGGAGCACCGGCAGCTGCTGGAGCTGGTGGGGCGCATGCTGGAGTACAAGCCCTCGGAGCGCATCACGCTGCGGGAGGCGCTCAAGCACCCCTTCTTCCAGCGCATCGCCCACCACCAGAGGCTAGGTAAACAGACTCTTTCCCACATACTCCACTGACTGGCAACTGCCAGAGCTGGTGGGGCACATGACAGTTATACATAGTTTAGAAATAATAAAAGTTAAATGTATTTTTCTACATAATAGCTTCAATGTATATAATTTATGTGTTGAATGTATTTGAAATTTATAAATGTAAAAAATACTCCACACATATTCCGTCCGCCCCTAAGACAATGGCCATGTTTTCATTCAAGACTTTTGTTGGTAATGACATCAGGAAATAAGTCCTATAGAATCCTAAGCACTATGCTCCTTATGGCGTCCCTACGATTCAGCCTTTTTTTATCACAACAATATTTATTTTTTTATCTTGATGCAAAACATGCAGTTTGTCGATTTTTGTAGTGTAAAGGTGATGTAGGTTATTTTAGTTTCAATAATATTCCTTTCGTTGATAACTAACTTATAGATTACTTAATCAACTTGTAGATTAATTTTAATGATTATTTTATCCTCCCAACAGTACCAACAACCCCCCAAAACTTTCCACAAAAATTGAAAGAACGCTGCCATTCCAGTGATGTTTAAACGGTCATTTCCTTGTTTTGGTTGTTGGAAGAAATGCAATAAACCTATTCCTTTCTCCGACAAGTTACATTCTATGTATGTACGATGGTAGGAGTGAATGATTTTACCCCTTTGTGTTATCCCATCGTTTCTTTTTGTCCCAGTGCCTGAAAAGTTGCATCGTAATTCACTTGTTGCACTGTCTCTGCACTTAATTGCATTCCCTCCTGAAATCCATGTTTCCTTTGAATATTTACTCCGTTAATAAGGGTACATTACCTCTTTCTTATTATTTTGAAAACTCATTTGGTAGCTAGTGATTATTTTTCATTGGTTTTGATATTGATTCTGTTATCTTCATTGTTGAAAAATTATTTAAAATTTCCTAACCACATAGTAGAAAAATATTTGAACGCAGAATTTTATAACCTACAAACTTTTGCTTTTATGTTAGATAAAATTTAGTTTTGTCACCATAATTTTTTTTTGTTACTGTAATTAATCCTAAGATTTCAATGACGGGAGATACTTGTCAGAGCAAATCACAGTGTAATAAAACATGGTTTTTACACATTTTTATCCCACATGAAAGCTCTTTTTAAAAAAAATAATAAATCAACAAGTGGAGTATTTGCAAACACCAGAAGTTTTTGGTGGAAACAGAATTCAAATAGTCAGTTTAATCAAGTATTAATTTTTAATTTTTAGGAGAGTAAATCGTTGATTCTATTTTGTTTATTTTTTATTATTTGAGGTTCAAATAATCATTTTTCCCTGAGCTCTATTCTTTTAAATAACATATTATCCTTTCTGTGACAAGAAGCGGCCATTTAACAGCGTGCCAGATCTGCTGGCCAAATCCATGGACTTTGGATCAGATCATTTGAATGTTGTCGCCCGCTAAGGCACAGGTTGTATCTGTGGACTTTACCCGTGGGCCCGGCCTGTGCGTTATTGGGTGACAACAGCCAAGAATTAAGAGGATCTGATGTAAAGATAAGTAAGTCTGGTCCTCGTTTATGGTTGGTGATTTTTGTTTTAATAGAATAGTGAGCAGAGTAAAAATGATTAGTGCTTGTCTCTCAATTGCGAGTATTACATGATTGTGACCTCCAAATCAGACTTGTAATGTTTAGCAGGTGTCTCTGGCGGGGAGGGGGAGCGGGAGCGCTCGCACAGCCTGTCCCGGTGAGGGCCGGCCCAGCGCTGGGAGCAGCGCCCCTTCCAGCATCGCCGGTAATCCCCGCTGCCCTCCCAGGGAATCATCGCACCGCATCCGGCCTCCAGCCATCACCCACCAGTTCCCGGGACCACTAGACTGTCGACAAATAGCCAGCAGTGGACGTCCAGGACTCTAGGAACCCGATGCCTCGTAAAATAGGCAGCGTTAAGGCTCTCGGGAAACCGGTCCTCTTGAGGGAAAGTACGCTATTACTTTCATTTTTGTAAGCATTCGAATACCTATAGCAATAGCGAATGTCGTGCGAGTGACTGATACAAATGCGATAAAAATAATAAAATGTAATCTGTGATGATTATTAGGATGTTAGATTAACCAAAAAAATACTGTCATCTTTTTTGACTTATGGACAAGCGTTACTTTGCAAATTTACATTAATTAAAAATAATATAACTACTACAATTGGACCTTTCAATCAGCATGAATTAGTTACTTTTGTCTTTTTTGTTGGCATTTTGATAGACTTTATAAATAGTCATAGAAAAGTCAATAAATTTATGAGCTTGTGTTTCTTGCGCCAACTGTTTGTACGACATTAAATTATGTAAGACCAAGTATTTCAGAATATAACTGAACTTTACAGCTCTTCTATCCTGTGTGATGTATTTAAATATCAGCAACATAATAAAATAATAGTAAAAGTCGCTAATTCATGATATTTTCAATTCTTATCTCAATGTTAATGTAATTTTGAGCAAACTAAATAATTGAATTATGTAATTTATGTAAACTGTTATAATTCACTTAGTTTTCTTGGACACTATTATTATATAAACTGAGATTCTGCATTATTTTCCAATAAGGATCTTCATTCATTGTACATAGTGCCTATTTGTGTTAATAATATTGAATTGTATTGTGCGACGTAAAATAAAAGTGTTGCGTAAATTTTTACCACTATACAGAAAGTTTTGATTATTTTTTATCCTAATAATTACAGTCACACTTACTACTAAATAAATAAGTTGATAGGAACCATGTTTTGGAAGGGATTTATGTTGAATTTTAGGTATTTAAGTAAAACGAGTTGCGAGTGAATGAGGAAGTATGAATGGACAAATGTTTAACAAGATGTGTAGCTTAAACAATTATTCTGCAACCAAATGTAAGTTGGTCCTCACTAGTGAATTGAAACAGACTGTAAACTAAGGAGATAATGTTTGTACAGAAAACGTTCAATTAGCCAAAAATGTTGTATAATAACGTCTTATTATGTG
Source organism: Micrasema minimum (assembly GCA_022494985.1). Classification (NCBI taxonomy): domain Eukaryota; kingdom Metazoa; phylum Arthropoda; class Insecta; order Trichoptera; family Brachycentridae; genus Micrasema; species Micrasema minimum. The sequence continues at coordinate 67,261 of JAGVSP010001232.1, forward strand.
AAATAAAAAGTTGAGCATATACATTTGTTTTATTGAGAATTATTGCATTTTTCTTGTATGTACATTTTTCCTTTTCATATTCCTTATAAATGGGACTTATTAAAATCAATGTGAATATTGTTTTCAATTCTTATTTTGTGACGGCAAATGTTTATTTATCAGTATATTTAAGAGCATACTCCACCGTTGACTCGCAGCCGCTTCCCATACAAAGGTACTCCTCGATTTTCTCTCAAGATCTAAGATTTCAAAATCTATAAATATTTTTTGAAAACTGGGCATTCCGTGAGCCATCCATTTCAATGGCAGCAAGGCACGCTAATTTCTCCCGCTTGGCGGCTCTGTTGTAGTCGTAACTATTAACTGGTGAATTTGTGTTGCTAAATTATTGTGTATTTGAAAGCAAGGAATTATTCAGGTCTAGTTGTAATAATAGCAATCATAAGATACATCGTTTCGCTCTTAGTAAACATCACGGCTACATAATCTGTTTTGTAAAAAACACGCGTCATTGATGGAAAAACTAGTTTTAGAAAGGTCTTGAATACCTCATTATATATGTAAACCAAGTAATACACAAATCGTCATAGAAGTATTTGTTTATAAGTCTTGTTATAAATATAAATAGTACTATGACGAAATATTTAGCATGGTTTATATTCTATGAAACCAAATTTCATAATAAAACTGCATTATTAGATTTGTATTTTTATTGTAACAATTTTTCAATAATAATTTTTGAGAACCTACAAATACTGTTTCATCCTTCCAAAAGCACAAGTTCATTCCATGTTGTAATTAGTAAATAATATTTTAAAATGATAAATAATACATATCATCGTAAATAAAATTCATATTGTCTAAACATTTATCAAAAAAATAAAACAATGGTACCACGACTCGGTCAATGTTTCCTGCTTGGAATATAATCCTACAATCCTACCGGTACATATTATTATGTACTTTTCCACCTCTTCTCCCAACAATTCCATTTTTACACTACAGTATGCAAGTGCTCGATTATAATTACTTAATGAATGCTTTCACATCATAGTTTGAGTATTTTAAAAGCATGACGTGGAAAGATCACTTACAAGGAAATTTAGAACTAGAGCGAAAATTAAAAACATAATTTATCGCGTCGATTTCTCGTTAAGTTCATGTCAGTTTGGAAAGCAAATAGTGTATCTTAAGGGAACTACCAATAAAATTAAAGTATAATTTAATAGATGGGAGTTGATTAGAAGGCGAGACCAGCTTCGGAGTATGTGTCGAAGATCTTCTGTATAGAGTTGACGTAGGCGGCTGTTCTCAGGTCCAGTCCGAGGTTGTGTTTAGCGGCGGTCTTCATGATGGCCCTCGCAGAGCGCTCCATGGTGTAGTCCAGGCCAGAGTGCACGATGTCCTTCTCCGAGGCACCGGAAATCCTCTTCTGGAAGGATTCTGAAGGAGTTACGGGAATGCGGCCTCCCACGCGACCAAAACGCCTCTCCAGGGATTCTTGTACGGATTCTGAAATTTAAATATTACTTCAGTAATGAGTCTCATCATTTTAATCAATTTAAATTTTATCAAAATTTAGTTAAAAAAATACAAGTACGATAAATCAAAAAATAACAGATATATTTAAAAGTACAGCAGAAAAAAAGATAATAAAAGATATAGGTACAATAAGAGAGTACAAGTTTCCACACAATATGAAATGAATTATAAAAAACGGTCAATAGATGCCGCAACAAAGCAATAAAATATATTAGAAAAACTAAAAGCCTGAAAAAAATTGGATGGCACTATCTCTGAATGCAGTTTTTGTCTCAAGTCTAGGTTCCACCGAAAGCCAGCTTTTAGCAGAAATTTAAGTGTTTTCAAAATGATATTCGGAATTTGTTGACACCTACAAAGCTCATCACAAACAAAATACTTCAAACTATTTTCGTTACCGATTTTCGAAATACAAGATATATACTAAGGAAAAAAAATAACAGGAAGCTTTCATTTTTGGAACGTTTGGATTGTTAAGGAACTACATTTAAATACATAGTTTGATAATATATTAAATCGAGAAGGTTTATTTAAGTATTGTTACTTTGCAACTGCTTTCAAATTAAACTTTGGTAACAACTTATTTATATTTATTCTAAAAGGAGAAAAATGGGGGATACTTCACTTTACGAGGTAACTTTTTATGGACTAGTCTATTGGTAAATCCATAGATAATAGGTTATGAAATTTATACAGTAGGTTAAGATAGGTTGGGTTTAATAAAATAATTTAAATCAAATAGCTATTTAAAAGCAATATCCTTTATAATAGGTTATGAAATTTATACAGTAGGTTAATGATAGGTTAGGTTAAATAAAATAATTTAAAAGCGAAATTTATACAGTAGGTTAAGATTTTTAAATCCAACCAATCACAGCTTTGCCCATTTCTATGCTGTACCGCTATAATCCAGAGAGTAAAAACTTTTGTGGAATTTTGACAGCTCTACCTCGTAAAGTGAAGTATCCCCGAAAAATGAAATCAGCCTTACCGAGCAGATGGTAATTGGATTCCCTTTCATATTTGAATGTGAGCCTGCCGTAGGAGACATGGTTGAGGTTCTTGAGCCACTCGAAGAAGGAAACAGTGACACCACCAGCGTTGATGTAGAGGTCGGGGATCACAAGAACGTTCTTCTCAATCAGGATGGCGTCGGCTGCTGGGGTCGTGGGGCCGTTGGCGGCTTCAGCGATGATCTGAAGACCAAAGAAACATTTTTTTAAAATATCTTAGGTGAATTTGACAATGGTTAGTGCTGTTATTCTAATCAAAGATCACCGATATATATTTATAGATATATTGACGATCCCTGTCCTGACCCTGGTTACAAAAGTAACTAAAAACTCAACATATCAACAAGTAATATTGCGTAACCTATTTTTTTACACTAAACATTTTTCCCGAGGTTTTTTTTTTTCGTCATTTCAAATGAGCAAAAAAATCAAAAAGCAAATATATACATGTAAAGCAATACGCTGCTAATAGCTCTGACATTATCTAAAAAAAAAATTATCTAACTGTAATTTTTTTTTAGGCTTTATGGCTAAAAATATTCTCGTAAAAATATATTGGTCTTTTCTTTAAATTAACAGAAGACAATACGACATTTGGTAAACTGCATTGTGGTAAGTTCCTTACACTAGGCCAAAGAAAAAAGGAGGCCACACGAACTATATTATTAATTTCATTTCTTCAGATGGTCTTAGTTAAAAGAATGCTTAGTAGAGGGGAGAAAATACCTTAGCTTGGATGAGGTGGGCATTCTCCTTGTGGATAACCTGTTCTACAGCGGCAGGGATGAAAATGTCGCACTTCTCGTACATCAGGTTCTCTCCGGAATACTTCTGCGCTCCCGGGAAACCGTTTACTGTTCCACTTTCGTTGCGGTAATCCTCAAGGGCCTGGAATGAAGCAAAAATAATCACTAAAACAATGTTCTTTATGACTAACTAACAAAGGTGGAGAGGATAGAATGTCACACCACTCTGTTTTGGCACACTTTCCTCGCTTCCTCCACATCCATAGATCTTCTAATTCCGACTTTTTTTCACATGTCCACTTTCAAGCTTTGCTGTCACAATTCACGATATATGAAATTTGTCAATTCTACAGGAGAAGGAAATTGGCCAAAATTTTTATTTTTAACCTACATGCCACATGTATATCTTTTGCAATGTTGACAATTTCAAGTATTTCGTTGTAATAATTCAAAAACTAGGCATTGTCTCTAAACTTATTTAATTAATTCCGGTAATTCAAATGATACCGTAAAGAACAATAATTTGAATAAAAGAATTCTTTTGAGGTGATTTTTTTTGCGAAAATAGTGCTGTATAAACTATTCATACATTAAAGTACAAAGAAAGTAATTAGGATATGAATGAGAGGAGAGTGTGTTAGGTTACCTTGGGGTCGATGCCGTCAGCGTTGAAGATGGAGCCGTCGTGCTCAATGACTCCGATACACTTGGCTCCAGCACGGTGGAGGTAGCGGCAGGTGTGGAGGCCCACGTTACCGAATCCCTGGACAATGAAGGTCTTGCCGCCCCATCCGGGGGTTGTTCCTGGAAACAAATATTTTTAATACCAAAAAGAACAAATTAATATAACATGATCCTTTTAGGTGGTTAAAGACCATACTCCCCCACGTGACTCGCGGTGATTGGGTTGCTGTGGTATCTTTTGGGTGATCGAAAATGCTGACAAGGAAAAGCAAAATAACCCATAAGACAACCCAGGTATTTGAACACGCACGTAATTTATAAATTGCATTGATGCTGTAATCTTCATTCCAAAATAAAGATTTTTTTAGTATCAATCGATAGCTTTACCGCCATTTCGTATATACGAAAATCAAAAATGTTTACCTGGTGTGGTTATGTAGTACCTACATTAAGTGGCAGCCAGGTGATAAAAAATTCCACTCCTGAATTTGGAAAAAAAAATTCTACCTCATCTTGTAGGGATATAAAAATGAAATTACATTGTCTAGTGATGCTGTAATTTCACAGATTTTTGTAGTGGAATATTTCATTATTACCGCCTGGTTATGATGAGTTACACTGATAAAAATTACCTTTGTTGGTTTGGTTACTCATAGTGACCTAGTTGGTTTCATTGATAATGAGTTCTCGCTTACCGATCCGTGGCTTCATTGATAAAGTTCTCCAAGCCGTGGAATACTCCGCGACCGGTAGCTGATACTCGCCCGTGAATACCACCCTGAGAACAAACGTAAATAACCATTATTTCATGCATTCATCTATTGAAAGACCAACAGACATGCAGGTACCAAGTATAGTAACCAACAGTAATGTAACTATCACTTAATTTTGAATAGCAAGCTAATGAAAAATTTTCTTTTCCTCCTAAAAAATGTTTAAACAATCAAATAATTGTTATTCAGGTGACTTTAGAAGATATTCAATATCAAGATGTTGCAATACATTGATGATTATAATCCTAACTGAATAAGTAAACACAATATTAGGAATACAAACATGGAACATATATGTAATGCTGACAAGTAATGAATTTGGAAATGTTACCAAGATTTTAATTTAGCTCAGTATCAGATAAATTACATAAATTTTACGTTTTATATCAAAACTTTAATAAGTTAAAAATATACAGGGGTAAAAATACATAATGCGGTGCATTATCGCAAGTGATAATCACAGAAAATGTTATGTATTATAATGCAATCGAATGGCAGTGTAATAAGAAATAAAACAAGTATCTTGCGTATCTATTTTTAATCCGCAAATAAGGCCATGGTCTGCGATCACATTATGTACAAGTTGCCAAGTTTTTTACAATCAGGTCAATATTGGCCCAAACAGATGGCAACTATTAGTAAAGGTGCCCACCAGGTGTATTACAGGGGGCCTCTAAATATAAATACTATCCACGAGAGTATATATATTTATAACGATTAGTTAAACATTAGTGGGTACCTGGTTGATGGGTTTGCCAGTGACGCAGGCATGTGCGTTGATGTCGCTGTAGCCGTGCGTCTTGGCGTAAGTGTCGGCGATCCAGGACATCTCCCTCTCTCCAGTTCCCATGTCTGGCGCAGGCACATCGATCGCAGGTCCTGAATATCAAACAGAATATAATTGATATAAAATTCATATTCGTTTATGTCGCATCGTAAACTCAAGACAGGATCTGGACTTTTTCGGTGTAAGTTTACATTCACTGAATTAGACTAAATGATTATCCATAGTTTTGGCCTTTATATAACAAAATAATTCATACAATAAATAATTACAATATTTCTATTTTCCTTGTATGTATGTTTTTAAAACATGTGATTTATATACAGAGTATAAAAGCAAGGTATAAATTCAATTAGATGATCTTTAGACAGTGATGTCATTATATCATATACCTACATAACATATTATTATTAATAATTGCAATACATGATGTGTCGAAGGTAAATGTAATAACCAATAACAATAAGAATTTTAATGATAACAAGCACTATTGTTTATGTAAAACAATGTAAACCGAGTTTATGTCTGTGAGATTAATTAACAAAGTGTTATTGCAATAATTACAATCGAAAAAGCTTAGTATTAACAAAAACTCTTAAATTACCGGATCTTATAGATGTATCTATCTGCCGGTGAAGGTGTTTTTTACATTTTGCAGCATATCATATATATTTCTTAAATAAATTGACATTAATGTAGTTAATAAATATGTATTACTTCTGTAAATCTTCAATAAAACAATAAATTTATTGGAATTTTTGATAGTTAAATCGATAACATGTTTAGACGTAGAAAGTTTCTGAATTAGAATTATTTTACGTAAGTACCTACATCCATTCATAATGTATTGCTACTTTGACATCATTTTTCACATTTCAAAGCTGTAATTATAAGGCATAAAGACGATTTTTAACAAGTGGAAAAAAACGATGAGTCACCAGTGACCATACATTTTCACACATGACCTAATTAAACAGCTTATTAAGCCGGCACCAGACAGTTTTACATCATTATCATTCAACAAACACCCACATGTTTTTTTACTGATACCTAATTTTGATGAAAAAAAACATGCTTATTTGATTTAATCTCTAACACTAACTTGTATTCAATACTTAAATTGATAAGATTATGATTTTAGAATTTAATATTATATAAAAATTAGACAACCTCGATTTTAAAGACTGAACTGATTACAATATTTCATGTATTAAGCCAATCTCTCCACCTTACGGTGTAATGGTTGGCAGGTTGACTATTATGTGTGTGGTGATGGGTTCTGATTCCCAACTGAGTCAACACAAAAATATCACCATAAATACACGGTGTAACAAAACTCGATGTACAAGCGGGAAACCAGTGAATCTACGTCATATTTGGAGTCGATTTTGTAGTTTTTTTTTTATTTGACCCATAGTTTTCGAGAAAAATTGAGTAAGAAGTTGACTTTTTTTTCGATAAATTTTTGCAAATTGTTTTCCAAATATGTATAATTTATTTAGTTAATAAAATAAAGAATACTATCCATAAAGAAAGAAAAATTTTGTGAAATTTTACTTAATCTGCCATACTTATGAAAGCTTTTATGAGATTTTTTTTTTTTTATTCTAAGATTAAAATGTCATATTACACATTCGACTCTAAATATGATGTAGATTCACCAGTTTCCGGGTTGTTACCTACTACGAGTTTAGTGTTTTTTTACTAGAAGTTTTCTAATGCGCACTTTAAATGGGACAGAAAACTGTAAGTACAGTATATTGTTCAGAAAACTGTTTCTTGTCTGTTTTCTGAGCAATAAATATTGTGCGGTGTGAATTTCACAGTTTAAACTGTCTGTAGGCATGCGAAAAATTTAAAAGTAAAAAAAGTATAAAACATGCGAAAAATTTTCTAACGGCCTATATTCACTCTGTAGCCAATACTTTCAACTGAGAAACATCAGTGCGGAGTTACTAGGTGTCTCACAAAACTGTTTTGTTATGATTTTATCAAGAAGAGATAAAAATGTTTTGAAAAACAAGAGAATTAAATGTAAAAACAAAATGATAAAACGTGTTATTAAAGAATAAAAAAAACAATAAAATTTGATGAAAACATAATATCATCTGACAAAGAAAGTTACTATTTTTCATGCTTATTTTATTACACTTTACATAGATTAAAAAAAGAAATGGTTTCTTCAAAAATTGCAATTTTCGTGTCTTTTTCCGGGAGGCCGCAAAATAACATCACAGAATATCCAGACTCTGAGCTACAAAGATTATCATTGAGATCTACACCGCCAAAAAAAGATTTAACAAAATCACTCACCAATGAATCCCTTCTTGGCCAGCTCGAGTGTGAACCTCCGGGTGATCTTCTCCAGTTCGTGTTCGGAGTACTCCTTGGGGTTGATGCGGATCCCGGCCTTGGCTCCTCCGAAGGGAACATCCACACAGGCGCACTTGAAGGTCATCAGAGCCGACAGAGCCTTCACCTCGTCACGGCACACGTCCATCGAGTACCGGATACCTGGAAGGAGAGATGATTGAGCCTCGATATGGATTACCAGCGTCAGAGCCATCTTTAAACTATTGGGGATAGGGCCCCTATCATATATTTTTTGGATAAATATGGTGAGAATTATGCCTTGTTTGGTTAAAAGATAACATGCTGGTGCGTTTAGCAATCATCGGTTGGCATAACACAAATAATATATACCCACAAACAAAATATAACTTATCGAAAGAAGCAAAAATGGCAGTACACAACGGAGTTCTGGTACCAACCCTTATGTATGGTGTGAAGCGTGGTGTTGGAAAAAGAAGGATGAAAGTAGACTGAATTCTGTTGTTGAAATGCGATCTATGTGTGGTAAGAGTATGTATGATAGGTTTACAAATGTCCAAATTAGAGCAGAGTGCAAGGCTGAGATAAGCATTATCGACAAAATTAAGAAAGGGCTTTTACGATGGTTTGGTCATGTGGAGCGAATGAGTGATGAAAGAACGGCTAAAAGAAGTTTAAATGCAAATGTGCCTGGATGTAGAAGCCGCGGAAGGCCGAGAAAGACATGGCTTGACCAAGTACGTCAAGTACTTGAAAGTGGTCATGTGAAAAGTCGGAATAATCGGCGTATGTGCATGAGAAGATGTATGAATGTAGAGGAAGCAAAGGAAGTCTGTCAGGACAGAGTGGTATGGCGTTCTATCCTCTCTGCCGACCCCTACGGGGAAATAGCGTGATGGTTAGTTAGTTAGTTATTTAGTTACAAACAAAATATTTTTTTGAAAAACTCACAAATCATAAAAAAACTTATTTATGTAAAAAAAAATAATGTTTTTATGTAGGTATTACGAGCAGAGTTGTTTTTTTTAAAATTATTTCCGCTATTAAAAATAGTAATTTGTATAAAAATAACATAGATTTGTGTATTTAAAAGAAAAATCTAAAATTCATAAGGTCAGAGAAGCTATAAAACCACAACTAGTCGAAGAATCTAGTTTTCCTTCAATAGTATTATGTAGGTATCAATTTGTAAACAAATATCAATACTGTGTTACAGAGACAAAAAAACAGCGGAAATATCTCAAAGAAATATGAAAGATATACAATTTTGTTAATTTAAGAAATTTCATGGAATTTTTTTTTTTTTGACAAATTAAAACAGTTGTCTAATGTCGAAAATAAAATAAATCTTTTCGAACTCAATCATTTAAGATTTTATTGTAATTTTTGGTCACCCTATTTCAGGGTGCCTTTTAACATTCAAATAAGTAAAAAGACGGACGCGATCGTGAATCAAAGATAAAAGGTGGCCCCAAATTGGACAAGGTCTTAGAAAATTAGTAGTGATCTGAAGGCTGCAAAAAAATTGCAATGTGCCCTTGAGGGTTAAACCGGTTCTAATAACAAAAGATGTTCTCCACTGCGATATTTTTGCATTTCGCTATTATACAAAATATTAAGAATGTTATTATTATAAGAGAAAAATAAATTTTAGGCTTTTGGAGTCGAAATCTGTATTAGAAAAAAGATGTCCATTGCAAAGATTGGTTGTCACAACAGGACACCGATCACCAACGTACCTACCTATAGTAGAACTACATGGTGATATATTGCTTTTTTAAATAGCGTACATTAAATACTGTCAATAAAAAATACACGTTATTTATTACATAAACCTTCACTTTATTTTTTAATTTCGATTTTTTTTTTCTCTTCATATACGTTCTTCCCATTTGATAAAAAACATTTTACCGCCTCAAATAGTTTTAACACGTATAATAAAAAATCTCGTAAAATACCGGTAAAATCTCTTTAAAAATTTGCCGATTACCGTCAGATACGCTTTACATTTGCAATATATTATGCAGTTGTTACGTTGGTGATAGAAGCCCAGCTTTGAAAACATCGAAATGCAGGAAAAGTTTTATATTTTAGCAGTCGAGTTGGAATCGGAATAATGGGAGTTAGTTCGACCACCCGAGAAAAAAATATATTTAAAAAAGAATTAAATTTAAAAGAATTCGCGGGAATTTTCAACAAATTTACAATAATATGATTACACTAAACTAACTAACCATCACGCCATTTCCCCGAGAGGATAGAACGCCATACCACTCTGTCATGACAGACTTCCTTTGCTTCCTCTACATTCATACATCTTCTCATGCACATACGCCGATTATTCCGACTTGTCACATGTCCACTTTCAAGTACTTGTCGTACTTGGTCATGCCATGTCTTTCTCGACCTTCCTCGGCTTCTACATCCAGGCACACTTGCATTTAAACTTCTTCTTTCTTACACCATTTACAATATTTGGATAATGCACAGTACAGTCGATATATATTGAATTTTCTAGACGAAAATACGAGTTTTCTTATAAAATTTTATTTCAGACATGTTCAATTTTAAGTTTATCTCATGGATAGTTTTAGCTAAATATCACGTATTTTATAATCAATTATTGGAGAAAGCTTGGTACAATTCCGTTTGCAATCGCATCCCTGGCTTCGCAGTCCGGGAAAAATATTATAGTAAAGAAAATTTTGAGATAATTAGAAGTTTCAAAATGCGCAACGCGCGATAGTGATAAATTCTAGGTCAAACGGTGTTAAAAATAAACAAAGGAGCTATAAAAACATCGTAAATGCGGATGGAGGTGATGGAGTGATCCTGTCTAATTTACTGCCGAACTTACTTTCACGATACCGCTCTTGGAGAAAGTCAAACGCAATATTATTTAGTTCACAAAAAAAGTACTAAAGAAGACAATAATAGAAAAACAATACAGGAAAAGTAGTGAACAACGTAGTATATTTCGATTTGACCAGTTTTAAGCACAAACATCATAATGGAGTTCTGGTACCAAACCTTATGTATGGTAGTGAAGCGTGGTGTTGGAAAAAGAAGGATGAAAGTAGATTGAATGCAGTTGAAATGCGATCTATGTGTGGTAAGACAATGTGTGATAGGTGTGTCAAAATGTCGAAATTAGAGCAGAGTGCAAGGCTGAGATAAGCATTATTGACAAAATTAAGAAAGGGCTTTTACGTTGGTTCGGTCATGTAGAGCGAATGGATGATGAAAGAAATTTAAAAAATATTTGATGCGACTGTGCCTGGATGTAGAAATCGAGGAAGGCCGAGAAAGACATGGCATGATCAAGTAAAACAAGCGCTTGAAAGTGGGCATGTAAGAAGTCGGAATTTAATCGACGTGCGTGCATGAGAAGATGTATGAATGTGGAGAAAGCAAGAGAAGTTATGTTGCCAGGACAGAGTGGTGTGGCGTTCTATCCTCTCTGCCTACCCCTTCGGGGAAATGGCGTGATGGTCAGTTAGTTAGTTAGTTACATCACAGATTCTTGATTACAATAATAAGGCCTATATTATCATGGTTATATTTAGGACGTATAAGCGTAGATAATATAACCTCTAGGCGTCTAGATATATAGTCTTGCGAAGTCCCTGATGGCTGATGTTTATTCGATGTTGTTTTTCAATCATTTTTTAGCCTGTGCCTGTGTGGGTATTTTTTATTGCTTTGTTTGTGTTCTGAAAATGATCTAATAGCGTCACGTGGTGGGCGCGCCTTCATTTCGATAAAAAAATAAATACCATTTTGGAAGCAAGGAGGTCCAAATCAACTAGGAGTTGAATAATTTTTTTAATATTTTTGAATAATTGGGAAAAATATAACTAACTAACTAATGGAAACTAACCATCACGCCATTTTCCCCGAAGGGGTAGGCAGAGAGGCTAGAACGCCACACCACTCTGTCCTGGCATATTCTCTTGCTTCCTCCACATTCATTACATCTTCTCATGTGGGTCACTCAAGTAGAATATTTTTACATCATGATATATTTTTTTATATATATTTATTTTTTATTAAGTAAATCTAGAATTCAATTTTTTGTCTTTTTTCTAAGGAAATAAAAATATATGAAACTTTTGCTGTGAAATGTGAGTTAAAATATTAAAAAAAGCACATTTTTAATGCATTACGTAATAAGGTGGCGATCCTGAACAAAAATAAGCCCGATTTTTCGTATAAGTTACTTTTAACTTATTTAGCTAAATGTAAAGTTTGGATTTCAGCTGAGACCGAAAATGTAAATGCGGTTTCAGTTCTGATAAAATTTAGTTTCGGTCGGTTGCTGGCATTTACATTATAATGTTATCTATGTAAAGTGTACGCACATAATTTGTATTTTTATCAACTTTAGATTGCGCAAACACAAAGAGAAGATAAGGAAAAAACGTAAAAATAAAACCATAAATGTGTAATCTATAAATGATATGAAATAATTAAGGAGCAGAAAAAAGTTTGACGCGAAGTGTGATAAAGTAATCTATTATTTCAAAGTAATTTTACTTTAAAAATGAGCCATGTTATAATGCGAACAATAATAACAGTTAATCGTATTGATAATTATTAAATTAAATTAATTTTCTAGGATAATGTTATCACGAGTTCGATGTTTAATTGTGTTTAATTCTATGAAAACCAAATATGTTCAATGTTCAATTATGAGAAATATTAGATACTAATTAGTTTAATATTGCCTGTTTTTAAGTAAATATTTTCGCTAACAGATGATGATCTCAGAATGTTAAGAATAATGAAATATTATCGTCATATTCACAAAATGAGAAAATTATATTTTTTAGCAAATTGTACCTACTTTTTTTAGTTTCACGTTATTAAACATAAAGGGCGCATAATTGAATTATACAAATTTTACATATTGAATCATTCAGCACATTCAAGTTTGAAACACAATTTTAACTCTGAGCTTCATGGCCACAATACACTGTAACGTTGTAAATTCCGAGTCAGGTACTAGGTACCTGCCCCGGAGTTCACGTCGACTTCCTGAAGTGGCAACACTGTCCCTCTCGACAGTTTTTATCGGTGACGGCGAGGTTGGCTATGCAAAAATGGCCGCCGACACCAGCTAGTGACGTGTTGTAGAATCACGGCGAAATCCCGGATGCCGGTGACGCCGTATCTGTGAGGAGCCCGGTCCTAGGGAACCGTAAGTTTTAACCACTTGTAGCATCAGACATTCCGAACATAGCACCCACGGCTTGCCTAAATTACTGTGTTTTTCTTCCAATCACTAGGGGCTTCCTTACTTCCCTTCATTTTGGTCCCTTGAATATGAGTATTATTCTTAATATATTTTATCCGTTGATACGAGTATAAATCGCTGGACGCGTATGGCTTGGATCGTCGCTGATAGCGAGAACCACGTGATCCTAGCAAACTTCACGACTTATAAAGCTGCCCGGTTATTTTTTTGTACCCACGTGCTGTTGAAAGCGCACTATATTCATCGAGCAATCGAAGTCCATTCTTCATCTCCACGGATCCTGTCTTCAGCTGCCGAGACCGTCGAGCACGCCACCTGTATGCAAATTTGACCTCGGGGCATTCTCGCGTGTTTAGAGCAGTAGGGCGAGATTGCCGTATGCTAGTCGATGTTTTCTATAATTTTTAAATCTTGTGCAAATTAATTGATTTATCAAAATTATTATTGTATATTCCCCTCAACCTAGTGAGGTAGTCTTCATGGCCAAATGTAAATTCAGATTGACTAGATTGTGTTATTAATGTAATTGGTTGAGGTGTGGAAAATGTAGCTTATAAATTTTTAACTTCAAAATTTTTAGGTTAGACAGCTTGTATGTGAAACTGTACACTTGGTTTTATTGATTTTTGTACTTAGAATTATTGCATCATCCTTAATTAAACTGTTATATTGAAATTCCTATTTCTTTTATTTCTTCCCAGGTCCGCGTCCCGTATGTTTGGCAATGTGTTTCTCTTGCTTTAATTCATTAGATTCGTTTTGATAAATTCTTTTAAAATAAAATATTTCATAGAGATTTCTTGTTAACTTCTGAGCTAGTTGGTGAAGCGATGACGGGATTCTGGTTCAATATGGAGACCATGAATCTTCTTCATCACAAATGACGCCCAAAATCGTGTGGAGCGAAGCAACCCTCATATAGAATTCTCTATGATGGCGCCCTATTAGATATTTTTTTAATTGAACACGGGACAAATGTCGGGAGCGTGGAATGGGGAGAAATTGGGAAAATTAACGGAAAAAATGGGGGAAATATATTTCTCTATACATCGCCGTATCTTTCTAAGTCGTGTGGTATCCATCTTTTGTATTCGACATCACCTATTCCCTTACCCTGCCAATCGACGAAAATGGTCCAGTCTGCTGCAGTCTACAAGGAAGCTGGAAGGAGGAGCCGACGGCGAGACAGCGGAACCAGAGGCACGCGGAAAATTTCATGGAGGAAGGACATTTTTTTCTCTCGAAAATCTGCGAGGGTCAGGTGATATCGTTCCATTTTTAATTTTTTGTGCATTTACCAGTGAATAACTTTCTTTATCAGAAATTGTTCGTGGGTATTTTTTTTGTAGAAATATGTGGGTAATTTTTGTGCTAGCTACAAAATGTTGTAAGCTTCACTTGGATACAAGCTGAGTGTACCTTTGGGTGTTAAATTTTTTTTGAGCCATTATTGTAGCTTGGGCTTTCGTGGAAGACAGATGTCTTTGAGTGTTAACTTTTTACAATCGTTTCTAATATTCGTGATTAATTGATAAAGCATGGAAACTTATCTAAGTTAACCACTAGTGCAATTACTCAATTATATCACACATTTTATTTTGAAGTTATAGATCTTGTGGAAGTTGAATTATTTCTCTTGCGAAAATAATGTTATTTTACGAATAATTTTTCTTTGAGTGTTGTTGCAATTTGGAGTGAAGTGTGTCGATTCATTCTAAAAATTTGTTTTTCGTAATTTAGTGTAAACTTACACTAGTGCATATTGTTTTAATCGAAATTGAGATTAACGATATACATAAATTCTTTAAATTTTTTTTAGCTGAAAACTTTTATAAATGGGGAATTATTATAATGGTTGATGGGAGTCTAAAACTTTTATAAATCATTTCAGATATAATCCGGTGCGCCTCTAATACAGATCGCAGCATTTTGCAGTGCGACAGGGAAGATTCAAGACTCGCGGCGTTCTGCAGTTGGCGAACGAAGATTCGAGAATCGCGTGCTGCAGGGCCGTGATCGAAGCGACATTGCGTCCGCACAAATTGCATCAGGTTGTACCGTTTGATTTATTTTTGTGATTATATTCTTCTTGGAAGCTGATAACAATTTTAATTTAAATTCATACTTTTTCCTGTTGGCTTTTGTTCGGAATTATAATGGAGTTAAATTCAGTTGAGAAGTCGGGGGAAGTGGATGGAAATAGTATGGGAGCCAGTCACGGTTATGGTATCGGAGAAGGCCTCCAAGGCACTTCCGTTGACTTTACGCTGCCCACTCTTCCATCTGCATCAACCGCATATCTCGGACCACCTTTTATTAGACAAGATGCCGTTGATTTCCCGAAGGGGGAAACCAGTGTCTAAAATCCCTCGCCTTCATTTTGAAGGGTTGACAAAATTGAATATTTGTTTTAATGGTACCGAGGTAGTACATGATTTTATTGAAAACTTAGAGATTTTGAGAATAACCAGAGGTATTCCTGAAGACATTTTTGTTGCAATCGTTTGCGGATCTTCTCTCTGTATACCAAGGCTATGGTACTGGCCGATCAGAGACTCGTTCCAAACCTGGACCGCACTGAAGGAGGCGATGCTGGAACGGTTTTGGAAAGTATTCGTACGAAGACGCGATCTTGCGTGAGCTACTTTCACGCAGACAGCAGGCGCACGAAACTATGGCAGATTTCGTAGACTATATCCAACATCTGGCTTCAAAACTTACGATACCCTGGACTAAGGACTTTCTGTTGACTCACGTCCAGAAAAATTGCCGTTCCGAGTATGTTCCGCTGATAACATCAGGGAACGTAACCTCACTAAGCAGCCTGCAGAGGATGAGTCGGCAGGTGGAGTTTTATAAGGAACAGGAGAGAGTAGTATCAGCGGATAAGGAAGTAACTATAAATTCAAAATTACACTAGTAGTAAAGTTAAGAAGAACTGTAGTTGTACGGGGAATGTAGCTGCCATAAATGCCCTTAAGGCAGAAATTCTTAATTTGAAATCCACCAATGTAGAGCGTGGAATGTCTTTGTTTAAAATGTAAAAATTTCGGACACTCTTTTGGAAGTTTGCCCCAAATATTAAGGAGTTAGTATCTTTTTGGATGAAGTTTTAATATAGCTCCCTATTTGTTTAAAAATATGTGTATTAAGTTTAGTGCTAACAACGGTAAACTTTGTGTTTTAGCTTTAATCTCTCCTGACGACTTGGAGGAACAGCAGCGTCGTCAGCTGAAACAAATGGTGATGGAGTTCGAAGAGATATCCTACGAGAAGAAAGGACTTGGACGCACTACACTCGTGGAGCACGAGATCGTCACAACTGGATCTGCGGTAAAACAGAGAGACTACCCTCTGTCACCAGTAAGGCAAAAGCAGTTAGAAGCCCAGTTTGACGAAATGTTAGAACTAGGAGTAGTGGAGCCTTCGAACTCATCAAAATTAGTATCCGGTAGTTATTTAATTGTAGATTTTATAGTATAATTTTAATTTGTTCGCCGATAACGACATCTGTGATGTCAAATCGGAAACAATAAACGGGGGTTTGTGTCCTTGCTAGAACGTAGTAATGTTTATTTAATTTTGGTTGACAGTTGTCAATGTTTATCTGTCGAAATCACTAGCTGTCATTAACTTTGTTTACATTCGGTGAATGAAGTTGTGAGTTAGTAAGCATAGTGAGGTTATGTTGTGTTTGTTGTTTAGTATAGAAGTTTTTTATGTTTGTATGAGGTAGGTTGGAGTAATCAACAAACCAGAGGGACTTAATGCGTGTTTAATGTACAAACAAAGTGAGGTTATGTTGCACACGGGTTGATCACCTGCATGTAATCGCATGGATGTTTCTTATATAATCGCATGGATGTTTCTTATATAATCGCATGGACGTTTCTTATGTAATCGCATGGACGTCTCTTATGAAATAGTAGATAGGAGTTTAGTTTTTTTTTTTCCTGAATTAGGTCAACGCAATTAAAATGGCTTGACAACGAGTGCGCCTGACTCGTCAAGTAATTTTATATCTAATAATTTTGGTAAATATTTAAAAAAATTTAGCGGGTGTTTGTTTGTGGGATTTTTGCAGAGCGTCATGAACTACGCATGATTTCACAAACATTCTACCGATGGCATATTGGGAAATTTGGGGAGATTGTAGTAATTGAAATTAGATTTGTTTTAAATTTTTTCTTGTTGACCATTCTAGTTTAAATAGTGTCGATACGGGACACCGGAGCCGTATAAATTGGAGTTAGGAGTATATGAATGCTTAAGTGTGGGTTCCCGGAGTGAACACACATTGTAGAAGTGGAGGACTGCTACAAGGTAGTAGTGCTATGTAGGAGTAGAACATTTAGATTAGACGAGGTGTTGTCGTACCTGCAATTGTGGAGTTGTTATACCCGTGCGGTGGTTTATCCTTTCGAGCGGAAAGATGAACACCGCAGGGTGATGAGAAGTTCCGTTTAAAATCAACAATTTAACGTCAGCTAGATGACGTTGAGTTTTAGTAAACTGGATGTTTGTGGTAACGTAGCGCGTTATCGCGAAATATGGGCTGCCTTACGTCAGACTTGCAGTCTTGGGAAATCTAATTTTCATGATGAAGCTTGAACATTAGAACATTAGGCAATGTAGGAGTAGATTGTTTAGGGGAAATTTCTCATTTATGATATTGTGAATTACCTATTACAGGGTAATCATATGTGTATGGCAGCTGTTTAGGCCAATAAGAAAGGCCAAAACCTCTGTTGGTATAAAAAATAAAAAACTTAAGATTATAAAGCTAGAAAGTTGGCTCAGTCGTCAACGAATTGTGAGAAGTAGGGTCTGGTAATATAACCACAGGACCTAACCTTTCATAAGTTAGAAATCCATAACTGAAATGAACCTAATATAGCAACATTTCAGTATGGAGAACTTAGGACACAGATGCCATGGGAGATAACTTGAAATCAATGTCAACAAACATAAATTCATAAAAAAAAAATACATCCTGGCAGTGTTCTGTTTTTTGTAAAATAGTTTTCTTTTCTCACAAATTTGCAGTGTCACGTTGTGACGCTAAGTTCACAGTTTTTAAAGGGGATGCTTACTAATATAATTCTCTCTTTTCAGATGTTTCCCGGTTGTCTAACTTTCGTATTAGGTATGACGGCAAGTGTGTGGTTGTGCTGGGTGGTGTTTGATGCTGCAGGTGGATTAGAATAGCACTCTCGAGCATTGGCTCAAAAGTTAAAGGAAAAAATGCCGTTTATTTCTTTTTTTTATTCCTTTTTTGTCAACTGAGGGAATGTTGTAACGTTGTAAATTCCGAGTCAGGTACTAGGTACCTGCCCCGGAGTTCACGTCGACTTCCTGAAGTGGCAACACTGTCCCTCTCGACAGTTTTATCGGTGACGGCGAGGTTGGCTATGCAAAAAAATGGCCGCCGACACCAGCTAGTGACGTTGGTTGTAGAATCACGGCGAAATCCCGGATGCCGGGTGACGCCGTATCTGTGAGGAGACCCGGTCCTAGGGAACCGTAAGTTTTTTAACCACATTAGTGCATCAGACATTCCGAACATAGCACCCACGGCTTGCCTAATTACTGTGTTTTTCTTCCAATCACTAGGGGCTTCCTTACTTCCCTTCATTTTGGTCCCTTGAATATGAGTATTATTCTTAATATTTTATCCGTTGATACGGAGTATAAATCGCTGGACGCGTATGGCTTGGATCGTCGCTGATAGCGAGAACCACGTGATCCTAGCAAACTTCACGACTTATAAAGCTGCCCGGTTATTTTTTGTACCCACGTGCTGTTTGAAAGCGCACTATATTCATCGAGCAATCGAAGTCCATTCTTCATCTCCACGGATCCTGTCTTCAGCTGCCGAGACCGTCGAGCACGCCACCTGTATGCAAATTGACCTCGGGGCATTCTCCGCGTGTTTAGAGCAGTAGGGCGAGATTGCCGTATGCTAGTCGATGTTTTCTATAATTTTAAATCTTGTGCAAATTAATTGATTTATCAAAATTATTATTGTATATTCCCCTCAACCTAGTGAGGTAGTCTTCATGGCCAAATGTAAATTCAGATTGACTAGATTGTGTTATTAATGTAATTGGTTGAGGTGTGGAAAATGTAGCTTATAAATTTAACTTCAAAAATTTTAGGTTAGACAGCTTGTATGTGAAACTGTACACTTGGTTTTATATGATTTTTGTACTTAGAATTATTGCATCATCCTTAATTAAACTGTTATATTGAAATTCCTATTTCTTTTATTTCTTCCAGGTCCGCGTCCCGTATGTTTGGCAATGTGTTCTCTTGCTTTAATTCATTAGATTCGTTTTGATAAATTCTTTTAAAAATAAAATATTTCATTAGAGATTTCTTGTTAACTTCTGAGCTAGTTGGTGAAGCGATGACGGGGATTCTGGTTCAATATGGAGGACCAGAATCTTCTTCATCACAACACGTAATCAAAAAACCTCCACATTCCAAAAATTCGATCCACAAAATTCGGCAAAAATCCCTAATGAACATTTCTCGATCCCAATACAATTAAACTACCCCATGAAGTTAAAATAAATAAATCAATGCATAGTAGAGCCCTTAAAGAATATGTTTTTCAATGATAGTTATGATGTATAGGATTAAGATTGAATGTGTTAATTTTGTATCGTCTTTCTTATTCGTGTTTGATTGTGCAATATGTAATTAAAAATGTATTTAATACCGGTCCCAAAATGAGTTTTTATAACTCCTGGGAATACAATACTTGCATGTTTTATATATTAATAATAATTTTAAAAAATATATATAAAAGTGTAAACCCAAAATTTATAGTGCAATTAAATACACATTTACACTAAGAAACTAGTGGCATAAAATGAATCCGCTAATTGCATAGTGCAAATCGGCCATTAAAAATTTTACCAAAAAGGCCACAACTTCATTTAGTCGAAAAACTTCCCGAAGATAATTATTAATACGTATTACCTATTTTGTCGATTATTATAGTGAGGTTTGACTAGGGTTTATATTTTTCTCTTATTATTCGCAAACGACCGTACCTGCTCCGGATTCTACGGAATCTAATATCGAAGAGCGAGCGACTGTCAAGAATTTTTATATGAGCTTCAAGAGACATCTAAAGTCTGAAGTACCCACGTCATTACAGTTTTGTATAGAAACGCTCTCAGTCATCAGACAATATTTCACGATATACAATATTTTACCCAAGTGTGCAAAGGTAGGTATTAAATTTAACTCAAAAAGGTAATCTAAAAAAAGAAGTCAAATTGACTGTAGTTTTTAACACATTGAAAGAAAGGCGGAGAGATTACAATAGGTAGATTGTATAATAACCAAGTAAAACAAATGTTTCGATCACCAACGTATCTACAGGGTGTAACAAAACTCGATGTACAACCTGAAAACTGGTGAATCTACATCGTATTTGGAGACGATTGTGTAATACGACTTTTTAATCTAAGCTTGAAAAAAACATGTTTTTTCTTCTCACAAAAGTTTTCTTAAGTATGGCAGATTAAGTCAAATTGGTGAAATTTTTATTATAACGCGTTTTTTATTTTTTTTTTCTTTATGGATAGTATTAATTTGACTTAATACATGATATTTAATACCACTTTTATAAAAAAAAACCTAAAAAAAAACAGCTTTATACTGAATTTTCTCAAAAACCAAGGGTCAAATCAAAAAAGTTTATTCTACAAAATCGACTCCAAATATTATGTCGATTCACTGGTTTCCCGCTTGTACATCGAGTTTTGTTCCACCCTGTATATGTAGGTGTATCGCAGATTTTAATGCGTATAATATGACGGTAATCGGTAAATTGTCGAAGAAATTTTATCGATTATTGTCATATTATACGCGTCACAACTGCGATGTAGATTGGATTAATTTCTTAGGAGACACCGAGTACTATACCTAAATAGTATTTCGAATTGAATTTTTCATTATTGTGATATTGGAAGATGTTTTGAATAAATTTGAATAACGGTCAGAAGTCATAAAACAGATTGTTTGGTGTTAATATTCAAGTTTAGTCCGAAACGTAGTCAACCTTGTGCGAGTGGTATACTGCTGTGTAAACAAGTAGAAAAATAATAAAATGTCGTTGCCGGTTGCCTAATAAATATCGCAAATAGCCATGTGATGCCTGTTGGCATGCGGGCCATGGTGTGTGTGAGGTAGTGTGTACGTGTTAGTGTGTGACGTCAGGACACACCTCCGCCCCACCCCCGGACGGCAGTAATGGCGGACGGCGAACAGCTGACACGTGACAGATGATCAATTATTTGAGAAAATTTTACATAATTACTCTGTTTGGCAATTTTCAGCGCGCTGGAAAATTTTTGGAGGTTCTCCAAATCAGAGGACAAATACTTATATTGAGGGAATCCACTGTTTTCTATTGTATTTTTTTTCTATAAACTTACTATTTAACTAAACATAAAAAATATATATTAATATTTTTTTATAAGTTATTGATGAAGATACGATTTTTTAAAGTTGCACATTTCAAATACCACGCCAAATACTACTATGTACTAACTGCGTCATTTTTGCAGGAGTGACGTCATAAAACGGGTTGTTTAAGGCCATTGTATTTCTCCAGCCAGTAACAAAACTGTCAAAAATCTATGCAAACTGACGCGGGAAGCACAGATAAAATATATACCGTCGACTCAACTGTCATATACTGTTAACAGCTGTTCTAGGGAGACTGAATGGCGGCCATCTTTTTTTGCAATAGAAGCTTGTATGTAGATTGTATTCCATATTAAAATGCCATGGAACGCGGCTACGGGGGTTTAAAAACGGAAACCGGAAACACACACTACTTAGATTACAAGGAGTGACGTCATTGTTTAAGATTTTGAAAATGAATGCTATTTTCAACATTTTTTATTAATTTTTGCGTGCGTTTTTGGGATATTTTCATCCCACTTCAAAAATTTTTAAATATTCGCGTCTACACGAAAGCATTTTTAAAATTCAATTCCGGTAGCAGAGTGGATTTCCTCCTTGTGATCGACGGGAATATGTTAACATTTTGTAACGTTTAAATTGATATTCGGCTTTTATTCTAGTAATCTAAATGCTACTTAGTTGGGGTTTAGCGCAGTTTCGGTCATTTTTTTTTACTTAAACAGAAACGTCGATATCACTACAATAAATAAAAAGAACATAATACTCGTATTAACCGGATATGTTAAGATGGCGGTTATCTTACATTTAAAGCGCAATTTTTATTAATTCAAATCATTTTCAAATGTCAAAATTTCGGAAATTTCGTGCTGCTGGCTGAAACCTATGTTAATCGTTATAAGTAGAAGTGAGAATGCCTCTTCAATAATCAACTGTTTGGGTAAGAGAGGAGATGATAGATCTAGCAATATGATCTTGGCAGAAGCGTACAATGTATATTTCAAAACGGTTACATAAAACTGAAATACACAAAAAGAATACAACTCACGACCGGAGAGAAAATACTTTAAATAGCGCGGGCAGACATTGGCTAAGTCAAACATAACTTATATTATAACAATGTCATGTCTCATAATACACATGGTAAAGGGTGCACTGAGGTATTTTAATAGTGTCTGCCAGATAGGATGATAGTGTGAGATGCATACATGCATTCTGTCCCCTCCCCTCTTTTCCCTAAGCCCTCCTACATCGATCCCTTCTCTTCCATGTCCCCCCTCCATTGAAACCCTGACTGCCCGCTGATGCACGGGTGGATGTCTGGGATGGGGGGCCTGGCGAGGCAGTGTGCCGGTCTCCGCACGGGTGGTAGTAATTACAAATAATAAAATGATCGGGGTGGAAACTAACGTTTCCCTACTACTGTTAATTTGGGCCGACTCTGGTTGGTTTGGGTGATAGAAACAATGACAATTATAATACATAACCCGAGACAGTGGTAGGGGCAATAAAAGCATTTGTTCGCGTACATAACGTAAATTCATCCGCATTTTTATTGCGCTAACAATCTGAAAATCGCGGTTTAGTTTATTGAAAAAATCAGTAGAGTTGTGTGCTGGACTGAAAAAAGACTCAATAGTCTTTAAAACAGTCTAGGGAAAGGGTGGGGAAAATACTACCGTGTCTAGGTGTTTAGCTACCCACTACGTCATCAATAGGCATCTACGTCATCACTAGACATCTATGTCACACTTTTCGTGTATTGACGGTCTGCCAGGACGGCGGTATCCTCTTTCTCTTTACTTATCGTCTCCTGCGTTTAAATATTCAGATTTCCCAACACATACACCACACTCCACACACATACACATGACATAACATAACCACTGTTTGTTCACTTCAGAAATTCTTCAGAAATTTGTCTTGTAAATTGTGTTGTCCACGTAATTGGTGTTATGTTCTATATGTTACCTCAATTTGAAAATTATTTATTAATTGTGCCAAACATAGCACTGTGTATAACATTAAAAATATAAAAAAATAAATAAATAACATTGGCCTAAGTGCTGGAGTCTTAAGACAGTGGAATTTGATAATAAGTGTTGTTATGAAATTAGCCCTAGAAAGGGTATATTTTTAGAATTTTTTTATGGAAACGCCCCTTTTAAGGTTTTGACATACTTGTCTGGACTATTAAAAATTGATAATTCTAAAAAATTGTTAGAAATTAGAAGAATTAGAATCAGACGAAGACAAATAAATAATAAAACAAGTATAACAAATAGGAAGAAGTTTTCTTGGTCAGGGAATAACCGCAACTTTAATAAAATGCCACCTTTTTCATTCGATTTCTATCTAAAAAAAAATCTATTAGCAGTCGATGATTAGAGAGTTTAATTACTCGTGTTTACCATCTAAATTCTAGAGCAATCTCATCAACAGAACAGTAGCGGATTTACCTGAAAGCTATGAAAACAAATTGGGCTTAGCGGCTGAAACTGAAAAGTTAAGGAGCCAACGATGTACGTACGTATATTACGAAGTTTACTGCAATTTTTTAAATTTACTATCTGTTTACGTAAACTAGGTTAATGTAGATAAACTGTGCTCTTAAAAAACAGTACTTAATAAACATATTTGATTACAAAATTTAAAAAAAGTATAAACTCGAACACTAATTGAAGTGATCAAATGTTATATTTTTCTTAACTCAATGTTGTAGCACTCACTTTGTAGTTTTCCATATTAAAACAACTTCTATTTAAAATACTGCCACTCTTTCTTTAAGCCCTGAAGGAGTTGTGACTCCAAAACCGGTAGGCAGTTAAAAAATATATAAAAGTTAAAAAAAAGCATTTTTAAACTTAGTATAATTTCAGTGTAATAGGTACTTGACTAACTAACTAACTAACCATCACGCCATTGGTGTAGGTGTAGGCAGAGAGGATAGAACGCCACACCACTCTGTCCTGGCATACTTCTCTTGCTTCCTCCAAATTCATACATCTTCTCGTGCACGCACGTCGATTATTCCGACTTCTTACATGCCCACTTTCAAGCTCTTGTTTTACTTGATCATGCCATGTCTTTCTTGGCCTTCCTCGACTTCTACATCCAGACACAGTCGCATCATATATTTTTTTAGCCGTTCTTTCATCATCCATTCGGTCTACATGACCAAACCAACGTAAAATACCTTTCTAAAAAATTTTTTTGTCGATAATGCTTATCTCAGCCTTGCATTCTGCTCTAATTTCGACATTAGTGCACCTACTAAACATAGTTTTACCACACTTTCGCCTGAGAGACCGCATTTCAACTGCATTCAATCTACTTTCATCCTTATTTTTCCAACTCCATACATAAGAGTTGGTACTTTGGTAAGAAGTCTGAATAATCGACGTGCGTGCATGAGAAGATGTATGAATGTGGAGGAAGCAAGAGAAGTGTGCCAGGACAGAGTGTTGTGGCGTTCTATCCTCTCTGCCTACCCCTTCGGAGAAATGGCGTGA
Organism: Micrasema minimum; assembly: GCA_022494985.1. Taxonomy (NCBI): domain Eukaryota; kingdom Metazoa; phylum Arthropoda; class Insecta; order Trichoptera; family Brachycentridae; genus Micrasema; species Micrasema minimum. The sequence goes on from JAGVSP010001232.1 coordinate 92,348, forward strand.
TGGTTAGTTAGTTAGTTTAGTTAGTTACTTTGGTACTAATAGCTAATAGGTACTTTGTTTTAAAAAAAACACAGGCTTGACGCTTCAACAAAATAAACATGACTAAAAACAGTTAAGCAAATTCTCTAATAGATTCGTCTCTCTTTAACGATTTGCTCTAGGAAAGGGAGTAGACGTTTGCGCAAACTAATTTCCGCAGCAATTTGCGTCAACTGATGGAAATGGATGATTTTATTAAAAACAGACTAGCAGGAAAACGTTTTACTTTTTAATTCGGTTACATTTTATAAAACCCCCTTCGAACATTTCGAATCTGAAAAAAGGCGATTTTCGTTTTTATTGTTTTAAAACTGTCCAATTTACATAAAATTTTATGTAGCTAAAAAAAAAAATTCCTCTTAAATTTTGGGGTTTTTTTGAATCGAACGTAATTTTTTATTTTTTTTAACACCTGAAAATATTATGTAAATTGGACAGTTTAAAACAATAAAACGAAAATCGCATTTTTGCAGATTCGACAGATTATACGTTGGGACCGTCAATTTATAAATTTTTCATTAAAAATTACTACTCTCCCCTAGGTGCATAGGACACTGCGTTGACATACAAGATGATGATGAAGTACAAATTATCAAGGTTAGCTGCAAAATTATATGAACAATAAATTTATTCTAGGGGTACCACAGCAAACTGGATAAAAATATTTAATACGAGAGTTAAGTGCACAAAAATTTTAAAAAATAATAATAACTAACTAAACTAACTAACCATCACGCCATTTCCCCGAAGGGGGAGGCAGAGAGGATAGAACGCCATACCACTCTGTCCTGACAGACTTCCTTTGCTTCCTCTACATTCATACATCTTCTCGTGCACATACGCCGATTATTCCGACTTTTCACATGTCCACTTTCAAGTACTTGTTGTACTTGGTCATGCCATGTCTTTCTCGGGTCTTCCGCGGCTTCTACGTCCAGGCACACTTGCATTTAAAATGATATAAGACTAAATATTTTTAAACTGGGTTGTGGTCTAGCGAGTCGCGGAATCCGGATTAGAATCTTACTCTGTTTCCACCATGACTTGTTTCCTACTTTCTGGCACAGTTATATGCGACTATTTAAAAGTAGCCTCGGAACTAAAATTTTGAGCATGAAAAAAAAAACAAAATTCCTTATTTTTATACTTTGAAATAATAGAAGAAAATAGTTGTAATTTTCTCATGCAGGAAATCAGTAATGTGGCTATTTAGTTGCAAATTCGACCTTCGATCAGTAGGCTGTTTTTTATTCAGCCCGCTGCCTGATTTGGCATCCGCGTAAAGTTACGTAATGGCGTGACTTGGATGTGTTTACTGTCTACACCTCGACACAACACAAGGCCAGCGTGAAGTGGTTATATCGTTCTGTGTCAGTTAGTTACATAACAAAAAAAAAATGTGATAATGATAATTTGGTGACAATGGCAGTGAATATCGACGTTATGGGGCCTGCTTCTGTAGTAGAATTTACGATCATATTATTCGACAGTTCGACGGATAAGAATACTTGGGGCTTTAGTACCGACACACACATAGAGATCGAATTCATCCATATGTATGGAAAATCATTGCCCTTAGCGTTCGCTACTTTCTTCACAGGAAATGATTTTCCATACAAATTATGAATTCGATGTCGATGTTTGTCTATGCTAAGAACCATGATTCTACTAAAGCTGCACTTAATATTAGTCAGGAAGGTCAAAATAAATAAAACACGCTAAGCAATATTAAAAATTCCAATTTAGTTTTGGTAGTGAAGCGTGGTGTTGGAAAAAGAAGGATGAAAGTAGACGGAATGCTGTTGAAATGCGATCTCTCAGGCGAATGTGTGGTAAGACTATGTACTTATGATAGGTGTACAAATATCGAAATTAAAGCAGAGTGCAAGGCTGAGATAAGCATTATCGACAAAATTAAGAAAGAGCTTTTACGATGGTTTGGTCATGTGGAGCGAATGAGTCATGAAAGAACGGCTGAAAGAAGTTTTAAATGCAAGTGTGCCTGGATGTAAAAGCCGTAAAATTCTTTCTTCGGCAGGCCGAGAAAGACATGGCATGACCAAGTACGTCAAGTACTTGAAAGTGGTCATGTGAAAAGTCGGAATAATCGGCGTATGTGCATGAGAAGATGTATGAATGTAGAGGAAGCAAAGGAAGTATGTCAGGACAGAGTGGTATGGCGTTCTATCCTCTCTGCCTACCCCCCGGGGGGGAAATGGCGTGATGGTTAGTTAGTTAGTTAGTTAGATTTTGTAGTGTGATAATGACACTTATTTTTATGATAAAAATAATTACTTAAGATACTAAATTATCTTTGATCGCGGTACAATGAAGATAAAAATTTGAAATTTATTTCAGGATTATCAATTCCCAAGTCTTATAAATTTTCTATGCATTATCAATGTTATGCTTAAAGCAGTTCGAAGTTAAGCATTTCACGTTATACGCTTCGAACAAGAATTTGTTGTACGCGTACCTGTACAATCTAAGTAATGTCTTAGATAGTATATACTGTATCTACATACTACGTAAAACATCGTAAATTTTTTTAAATTAACTTGCTAAAAACTTAAAAGTGCTAAAACAGACTGCTAATAATTTTCATAGACGATTAAATAAAAAATGAAAGGGACGGCGTACTGGTGTACCTACTGATTTTTCCTGTCTACAACACGAAAAGATGAGACCATTTTATACACTTTTTTAGATTCTCACAAATTTTTATACAGTTGCCTGTATTGATTTGAATCAAATACGAACAAGCAAGTTAAAACAACAATGCAATTTTGATTCCTACATATTTTTTCACGCAACTGCTGGTTTTGTGGTTAGTATGTAATAACGACTTAATTCTAATGATGATGGTAAAAATTGCAAATTATTTCATTAATTCCATTTTTCAAGCCTATTACACATCACAAAACAATAGAAGTTAACTTTTTTGTAGAATAAATTTTCACGGTTGTAGCATCCAATTAGAGATAAATAAAATAAACACCTTTTTATTATAAAAATGATTCGGGAGTTAATAACTTAATAATAAATTTAAAATTCTCGGCATGAAAATAATTAAATAGTTTTAAATTAAATATATTAAAAACACGATAATTTAATAGTGTCCAATTTAAGTGCCCAACATACATATTGTTTTAAGTCGATAGTATTAGCAAAAAAATTAAACCATTTAAGTATATTTTGCATAAAACATCCTATAAAAAAGTGATTCGTCATAAATTCTTAATTACAACGTGAAATTTTTGAAAAAGTACGGACTGTTATTTTACTTAAAGATTTTTTATCCGATATTGTTATCATTTTCGGCGGTACAACACAGCAGAAGTTAGTAAGAAGTAATGGTGACATATTATATCACCATTCGGATATCACGACAAAACGAATAAAAAAGATTAACAACGGTACGTTATCACACAAGCCCGACTCCAGGGGGGTAATATCAAATTAATTATTAATGCCAACTTTCTTTGATAAGGAAAATATTAATAATTCTCCCGTTGCTACTCAGACTTCGTCAACAATTTGATTATTTCACTTTAGCCAAGGCCACCCAGATAACCGAATGAAAAACAGATAATGTTCGGATGTATTTTTGGAGGTATGAAGTAAGTACAGCCCCTTTTGCATCATCTGAGTATAGTTTACGATTGTTGATCGGACACGGGAGTATGCAAGATTAAATTATTAAAGATAAGGGCAAGCGACAGTTAGTAGTTTCAAATGCTACCCAAAACGAAATAGGAAAATAATCAGGGGTACAGACACATCTTTCCAAATTCCAGTATGCAATATCGCTAATAAGTAGATTGAATGCGGTTGAAATGCGATCTCTCAGGCGAATGTGTGGTAAAACTATGTTTGATAGGTGCACTAATGTTAAAATTAGAGCAGAATGCAAGGCTCAAATAAGCATTATCGACAAAATTAAGAAAGGTCTTTTACATTGGTTCGGTCATGTAGAGCGAATGGATCATGAAAGAACGGCTAAAAAAAATATATGATGCGACTGTGTCTGGATGTAGAAGTCGAGGAAGGCCGAGAAAGACATGGCATGATCAAGTAAAAACCAGTGCTTGAAAGTGGGCATGTAAGAAGTCGGAATAATCGACGTGCGTGCACGAGAAGATGTATGAATGTGGAGGAAGCAAAGAGAAGTATGCCAGGACAGAGTGGTGTGGCGTTCTATCCTCTCTGCCTACCACTTCGGGGAAATGGCGTGATGGTTAGTTAGTTAGTTAGTTAGCTAACTTCATTCGGTACTTTGCGACAGAATTTGTATGGCGTCAAAGCGAACATAATTAATGAAGTTAGCGATATCGCATAATATCCGAAACATTAAAGTTGTGTCTGTGCTAGCCCACCAGAATTTAAAAAAACCTTCGATCAATTTGATTTATTTGCCTTACTATTTAGTTTTTTTTTTTAAACAATCATTGTAAGGAGTCTGTATTAGGCTATTCTAGTTCTGTCTTTATCATTTTCATAATCTTTTTTACGTCCATTATACGTTTTTACGTTTATATCATTTAAAGGAAAGTATACGAAAATGGGTTTAGTGGTTAACACAAAAATGCTGATTTCGTTGTTACCTAGTTGTAGTTTTTACCCAACGAAGATTTCCAGGATACCCAGCTTTCCTGTTACGAGGGATGAAATAGCTGTTACAGAAAATGAAATTTAAAAAATGCAGTGCATAGTAGGATGCGGAAATGAAGGGAATTTCGAGACCGATAGAGAAATGTAAGCCAATTTGGCGGGAAAGGAAGAAAGGCGCGCCGCGTTATGAGAAATGTTATTTTAGCAGCTAAGTACTACTTGACTAGGCCACAGTACCTACCTAAAATCTCGATGAGTATACACAGAAGGGCTATGGATTCGGCAAAAATGAACTGACTGACTCCGATTCCGTCTATTATGCATAAAGTATTTTTTTATTTAAAATAAAATAAACATTTGAGTTCTTACGATAAACTCAAATACTTCAATTTTGTGGCTGCTTCCAAATAGCAGGAAATAACTGTGCCAGAAAGCGGAAAACAAGTTGTACTGGAGTGGGATTCGAACCTAGAGATTCTAATCCGTAAACCCGGTTCAAATTTTCATTAGTAAATTTTCAAGTACAATTTCAAAATGCTGGATTTGACTTGATTGTAATTATTATGAATTCAATTTCTATCACGGAGAAGGGAAAAATAATAAAAGAATTTGAAAAAGGCAAACTTTTAAGGATCTGTAAGGTTGGCAGGCGGGTGGCTGACATTGTTATTTATCAACAATAATTATTTATGAACTAAAAATGGGGAGTTGGATATTTTAGTGCATTTCTCGCAGCCCTGGTACCTACAGACTACAGAGTATAGTATAGAATACTCACACACGTGGCAATATTCCAAACATGCGTTAGTATCTGTTGTATGCACGCTATTTATTACCTGCCTGCCTCTGCTCTGACTAACGCAGACATATCTTAGTTAAAGACAAACCCCTAAATAGTACAGTGATAGAGATGAAATTGACTGATTTAGACAAAACTACACACAACAAAATATTACGGGTTCGATTTCCGGTGAGAACACCAGAGTGATTTCAAGCCTGGGTGTTTGTGATGTTGTTCCCCTTCGTTATATTGGGCTTCCCAGCCTGTTGAGTCAATCAAATAAATAATACTTTTGAAACATAAGTATACTTAATCCGGTCGTACCATTCAAATATCATGCTCTAACTAACTAACAATCACGTCATTTCACGTAGGCAGAGAGGATAGAACGCCTCTATATTCGATGAAATATATACTTTGTAAGCGAGTGTCGTGGAAATAGTGAATTCGCAATGTATTGTGTATAGCTGCTTGTATTTTATTATACTTTTCAGTCGATATTGTATTGAATTGCGCCATTCCTAATTCCTCACATAATAAGAACGTTGACCTAACGGAAGCCGACTGTCTACCTCATTGCCGTAGATACATATTTATGGTTACGTAACTATTTACACGATAAATGGAGTGAGATACTGTGTTATTTTTTACCTGTTTAGCTAGCGATAGTAAAACTTGATAATTAAGACATCTTAAAATGATAAAAGATAGGAAAATATAGATATAAAACATAAGTAATAAATATTTTTCCCGACAAACATGTAGGTTAAAGGTACCTAGCTAAAGCTGATACTTGGATGATACATAATTCTTTTGATTCTGGTGTCAAATGGAGCATTAATTTCTGGTTCACTAAAATCGAGTTTCTTGGATAAAAATTTGAAAGAAATGTAGCTTGAAATATATTATGTATATTAATTAAATCATAACTAAAAAATACTACATAATATTTTACTACCACTTTCCATTAGTCGCACTTAATGGTACATTGGGCACTGCTTTAGTACATCAAGCACCAACTGCAATGAATTTTGATAATTTGTTACACGAAGCCTAGATGATTTCGCGTGTTTAAACTGTTAATAAATTAGGAGAAAAATAGAAAAATCACAGGTATAATGTACATTCATTAAACTTACTTGAAAAAATAGTCGTTCGCCCCTCGCTTCATTCTCAGACGAATAATGTAAAAATAATAAAATAATAAAAAAAAAATATTTTTGAAAGAACTCTTTTAAAAAAAAAAATATACTCGTACTTATACGAATGTAATAGCATAACGTAAGAAAATAAATAGAGCATTAAATTAAATTCAAATGTTCCGTTTTTTCTATCAACCTCCCCCCCACCCCTGTCCCGGGTTCGGGATGGTAAGTGGTAAGCCTACTTATTGGCAAATTGCGGCTAAAAATCAGTAAAAAGCATCTCCTGAAAGCCGAAGATTTTAAATATAAGGCTTTCGGCTTCCAGGAATAAAATGATAAACTGTAGATTTTGTTAATTAGGATTTAATAATAGTGCAATGAACAGGTAAAATTTTGGATAAATACCTAATTGACATTCCGATCAGAATCTAAATGGAAAAAAATAATTCTGCGCAATCTGTATTTTCCTATGAGATGTTTTTTTACTACGAACACTTGGGCATATATTTACATAATACAATCAAGTAGTGCCTTATTTACGCGTTACACAATGGAACATTAAGGATTATGTTCGCGCATAAAATATCTGAGAATGTGATAAAATAAATAATAAAAATAAAATAAGCGGGTTTGATTTGCGACGGTTATAAAGTAAGGCAGAAATGATTTTAGTGTGAAGTTTTACTCTCCAAAATGTTGGATCGATTTGGCAGATAGAACAGAATGATGAATGAAAGTATACGTTTAAGAACATACCTCCTTTAGTAGGCGTCCTGTGGCTGGAGTGTTGTGCTCTGTAGCCGTGGATCATCTCGTAATCCCCGGAGTCACGCCTCAGAGGAAACTGAATCTCGATGATGTGGTCGCAAGGCTGCATCAACATCAGGATACCCTTCACTTTCTTCTTCTTGTCCTCTATGCTCATCCTCCCCTTCATGTCATGGACTAGCTGGTCTTCCACCACTTGACAGGCCCTGTGGAAGAAGTACTCCACCATGTCGAAGAACTTGGGATTCGCGCTGCTCGGGATGTCTTTAAGCCTATCGGGGATCTGGTGGTCAGCATAATTGCGGGAGTTGAATACACTCACTGCGGAAGGCACGACTTTCAAGAAGCTCGTAACATCCTTTTGGGAGGCGTGCTTGAGGGGCACGACCGTCTTCGCGACGTTTCTCAAATGGAACATTTTGCTTTATACGATACTTATAAAACTAAATTTAATTCTAAAGAACGCCGCAGTGGATTTTCGTAGGCGCCCGCCAAAGCAACCACTACTCGCGGAATCTAAACGAAAACGAAGGTGCGGGAGGACCTATTTCTATATTTTTATCGAAAACGCGAATTTTTTCGATCTCCCGTCAAACATCAAATGATGTGTTGCCAGTAAAAAATATGTCACCGCGCAAAATATCTGCATTGAACAAATGGCAATACTAAAACAAGAAATGGAGAGTTTTCGACTTTACATTTATTTCAATTGCATCGCGAATATAATTAGAAATAGTATCAAATGTTTACCAATGAGAGTAACCATTTAAATCATAGAAAACATTTTGACGAAGTTGTGCCGATGTCGCCAGCTGATTTTTATTCAGGTAAAATTTATTTTATTGTTTTAAAAATAATAATTATTAATTCATTTAAATTTTCTTATAAAAGAAAGGAACCCATTCATTTATGTTTTATTATTCTTATTCAATAATAATTAGGAATGGAAATGTAATGTTTTATTTCAGGTCATTCGGTTTTAGGGAGTAAAATTAAAATCCCTTATTCAAAATGCATATCAACGACTTGCCACCTGAAATGTTGGTCAACATTTTCAAATACTTGCCATTTCAATCTCTCACTGCAGTTCTGAAGGTGTGCAAACACTGGAAGAATACTAATGACGAGTTTTACACGTGGAAGAATCTCCCGGTGACTTACGATGGCAAAAGGTTGACGTTGGACGAGATTTCGGCGCTGGTGGATGAGTACGGCACTAAGATCGTGAACATGGTGTTCCGCCGAGTGGACTTTGAGGATATACACAATATCCTGATCCGTCTCCCTAACCTCACGAGCCTGGAGATGGTGATGTGCGCTGCCGATGAGAATCTGGCTCTGGATCTCCTGAACTATCCTAACTTGAAGTCTCTTCAAGTCAGGAACTGCTGCGTCTGCGGTAACAGGTCCAACATGGTGATTTACGACATCAACTTTTTCAACCTGCAGAACTTGGAGATTGTTCTTCTATCTGACTTTGGTCTCCACGAAACCAACTTTGACGGTTTCCTCACATGCACCAAGTTGACGGAGATATTCATAGAGAAGATTCGTCGCGTGTCTCAGGAGAACATGATCAAGTTGTTGGAACTGAGGAAGGATCAGCTGCGGAGCTTGGGATCTACGGTAAGGGCTACACTGACGAGGTTAGCAAGTATATTTCGCGCTGCCGTAATATTACCAAACTGAGAATTCTCCGCTGCGATACTTTGACCAATCGGAGCTTGACGTTCCTCCAGTGCCTGAACTTGACTCAGCTAATATTGTGGAACAACACCAAGTTCACTAACGAAGCATTGATTGAATTCTTCGAGAACAGTAACCTGCGTAATTTGGTGGTTCTCAGTTTGTCCAAGATAACTAACATGACAATGGAGCTGCTCACCGTTATTTCCAAGAACTGCCTGGAACTAGCTTCCGTGGGAATCTACAGGTGCCCGTGTATGGAAGCGGAGATACAGTCTCCAATTGTTGTGGCTTTGTTTAAGAACGCCAAGGTTTTCTTTGAGTGAGCATTAATCACAAAATTTTAAAATGCAATTACAATTTTATTCATTTTTCATATTATGTCATTTCATTTTTACTTGTAATCAATTTTACAATTCAATTTTGTATTTCGTAGGAGATAAGTAGTGTGTTTTTTTAATGTGACATTTTTTCAATTATTCCTTGTTAGTATTTAAGATATCTTGACTTTCTTTTAGATTAATTATTTTCACTGTTGAATTCCTTTTTTAGTATGACATAATTTTGATTATTATCACCAGCTTTCATTATTATACTAATTACACATTTTTTCATCCTTTTCATAATGCAATTACATTTTAATTATCAATTTAATTTTGTGACATTTGCTGTAAAATTGTGATATTTTATGCAATTGTGAATAAATTGACGATCAATATGTGGGTCTTTTTTATTAAAATATATATATTACCATACTGTAGATTGTGTATGAAATTAATAATGAGTCGTGGAAGAATACAGTTCCGACTTAATGTCAGAGATAAAATAAAAATCAGAATCATTGCACGGTCTCGTATAATTATTTGTAATCAATAATGGCTAAGAGGCCTAACGATACGGTAGATCAAGGTTCGATTCCTGTTGAGAATATAAAAATCAAAAGGGATTTTTTTCAAGCCTGGGTGTGCTGTTGTTCTCCCTCTGTTATGGGGCCTCCTGGCCTGTTGAGTGGTAAATAAAAAATAAATTGTTGAAAAAAACCTCAGGTTTCGGAAATGTTATTATAGAAATTGAAAATAAATATATGTAGGTTTGGGTATACCATAAATATTTTTTTATTTAAAACCATCAGGCATAAATAGCTCTATTTAATTCATAGTTATTATTATCAATTATTTTTTGAAATAAGATATTATCGGAGAAGAAAATATTGAAATAAAACTCTAAGTGTCTTTACATTTTCTTTAATTGTTTCTAATTTGGATACACTATTTTTACATTAATACTAATTAACTAATAATTAACACATTTTTTACATAATAAAATACAGATGAGATAAAATTCAAGAAAGATGGTAATAAAAGTAGTTAAATATAGGATGATTATTATTTCATTTATTGGAATGCCATCCAACCTGTTAGTGATAGGTAATATATTTATATATTTAAGGCTCGGTTGCATCGAAAAAAGTTAAGTTAAAGTTAAGGGTAAATTCAAATAATCATTCCTTATGTCGAAATTGGTTGCAAAAGGAACTATTATTTGAATTTAACCTTAACTTGAACATAACTTTTTTCGTAAGTTATTAGTTAAGGCTAAATTCAACTTGAACATAACTTTTTTCGTAAGTTAAAGTTAAGGTTAAATTCAAATAATCATTCCTTATGTCGAAATTGGTTGCAAAAGGAACTATTATTTGAATTTAACCTTAACTTTAACTTACGAAAAAAGTTATGTTAAAGTTAAGGTTAAATTCAAATAATCATTCCTTAATGTCAAAATTGGTTGCAAAAGGAACTGTTATTTGAATTTGCATTGCATGCAAAAGATGCATAATATGCAAATCTCCAAAATGTTTTTATTTACTTTTCAGATCGCAATGGTACTACTCCCTTATTTGCACTTAATGGTGTATAGATAATAGTATATCTTTATAATTTATTACATGAGGGTAAGATGATCAGTCATACGCTTCAGCTCCAAGATATCACGCATAAAAACATTTTCATATTGATCGTCGGGAATCGAACCCGCGATCTTAAGCATGGTAGCCCCACGCGCTGACCACTGCCCCACAAGGCTTATTCACTTAAGCCTAGATAGCTAAACTGTTCAAAAGTTACATTACACTAAACTATCGTAAAATTTACTTTAGTTTTTTTAATTAATAAAAAAATCTTCTGGAACTAACTTGAACTTCGATGAATATAATAAATTAGTGAAAACGCGTCATTACAAATATGTTTGTGTCAAATTTGGAAATGTGCAAGTCCCCAACGCAGGCGATACAGCCCTTCCCGCAGATTGGTTTGTTGCAATGGCAACAATATACCGTTGTCATCTTTCTATTTACGGACGGCATATCCCACAAATTCTTTTGCTGTCTTTAATAACATCTTTTACTTTTTAAAAAATAATTTGTATTCTGAATAGACAGTATAAAAAAATACAGTTACATCAATAATTTTGGTAGACATTTTTACAAAAAATATTTTTAATGTAATTTTTTAAATTGTGAAATTCACAACAAAGGGATATTCTAACTAACTAACTAACTAACTATCATGCCATTTCTCCGAAGGGGTAGGCAGAGAGGATAGAACGCCACACCACTCTGTCCTGGCATACTTCTCTTGCTTCCTCCACATTCATACATCTTCTCATGCACGCACATATATATATATGTAGGATATTCAAAACACATAAATTAAAAAATTACAATTTTGATCTACTATAAAAAAATATTATGTTCATACCGATAAGAAAAAAAAATGGTTCTTTTAGAAATCTAAGAATTACTGCAACAATCACACAATAAATACAAAAATTAATTTCTTCAAAATCCTTTATTTCCAATTTATTTTGGTGAAAATATTTTAACATGTACAAACTTGCTACTTACCTATAATAAATAAGATTCATGGCGAAAATATAAAAGCACGTATTTAACATTGCATTATTATATACAAATACGATTTAAAAACGGTATAAAAATGCATCAAATTACTAATAAATAGTGTAAGAACATTATGGTACATAAAAGGGTTAATTTTTATTGATTGAAAAAATAAATTACAAAAATTTCTCAAGATTATAAAAGAAGTTATATTTATAATTCTAATTTAAAGTAGTGTAGATAAAAAAATAATTAGCATTGTGGCTATTCATTTTCAGGAGAATTCATAACAGAGTTGGCAAATTAATATGGGGAAACATACACCCCC
>JAGVSP010001233.1:32500-33576 GCA_022494985.1 Micrasema minimum
TTTTTTTTGTTGGGGATTTTTGGTTTTTTTTTTTTTGTTTGTTATTTGTTTTTTGTTTTTTGTTGGTTTTGGTTTTTTTTTTTGTTTTTTTAGATTTATTTTTGTTTGTTTTTTTGGTGTTTTGTTTTTTAAGTGAGTTTTTTTTTTTATTGTTTGTTTTTGTTTTTATTTTTTTGTGTTTTTTTTTTGTTTTGTTTCTTGTTTTGTTTTTTTTTTTTAGTTTTTTTTTGTTTTTTTTTTGGGTTTTTATTAGTTGTTTTGTTTTTGTTTGGTTTGGGTTTTTTTTATTTTTTTTTTTTTGTTTTTTTTTTTTGTTGATTTTTTTTTTGTTGTTTTTTATTTTGTAGTCTTTTTTGTTTTGTTTGTTTTTTTTTTGTATTATATTCTGGGTTTGTGTTTATTGTTTGTTTTATTGTATTGTTGGTTTGTTAATGTTGTTGGGTTATATGATTCTTTTTGTGGCTTGCTTGTTATGTTTTTTAGTTTGTTGTTTATTTTTATTTGGTGGTTTTGTTTGGCATGTTTGGATCACGTTGATGGGTTCTGTATTTTGTAGTTTAGAGTGTCTTGTTGTGTTGGGTTGGTACTGTTTGTGTTATTTCGTTTTTTTGTGTTGTTTGTTCGTGCCGTAGTTTTCGTTGTTTGTTTTTTTTGGTTTGTGTTTGTGTTTTTTTTTTTTTTTTATTTTTTTTTGTTTTTTTTTTTTTGTTTATTGTTTTTTTTTTTTTTTTTTTGTTTTTTTTTTTTTTTGTTTTGTTTTTTGTTTTTGTTTTGTTTTTTTTTTTTTTTTTTTTTTTTTGTTTTTTTTATTTTTTTTTTGTTTTTGTTTTGTTTTTTTTTTTTTGTTTTTTTTTGGTTGTGTTTTTTTTTGTTTTTGTTTTTTGTTTTTTTGTTTTTTTTTTTTTTATTTTGTTTTTTTGTTGTTTTGTTCTTGTTTTTTTGTTTTGTTTTTTTGTTTGTTTTTTTTTTTTTTTTTTTGTTTGTTTTTTTTTTTTTTGGTTTTTTTTTTTTTTTTGTTTTTTTGTTTTGTTTTTTTTTTTTTTTTTTTGTTTTTTTTTTTTTTTTTTTTTTTTTTT
>JAGVSP010001234.1:0-45728 GCA_022494985.1 Micrasema minimum
AGGGATGATTGCATTGAAATTGTTATTTTTTAATGCAATTAAGGAAGTAAAGCCATTCGCCGATTTAAAGTCCTTAAATTGGACTGAAATTTTAAATTTACCGAGGGATTTTACTCCTCCTGGTAAAATATTTTTAATTTGGTGACGGTTTAAAAAGTTACCAAAAGAAATCGGGTGGATTGGAGAAGAAGATTTGTCCTCGAATATTTTTTTTGGACGTGCACAACAAAAGGGCCACAGTCTGTAGAAGAATATAATGGAATGGAATTTGGAACGAAATCCATTTTTGTTTTTTTTTTGTGGAACATTATCGTCCACATCACGCCTCTTTCTCCCGCCAGTATAATCATGATCATCAGTAACTAAAGCGGGAGACGGCTTTGCAGCCGTCTCCGCAGAGATCTCCATTTTAGGCTTTCAAGCCCAAAAAAGGATTTGAAACACTGGTCACAAAATGAAAAAAGAAAACAGCTCTGATAAGTCAATATCACTAATTATAATAAGAAATATACAATAAAATGGAAAGTTATATGGAAATGAACGTAAATATTAATCAAAATTAATAAAAACGTGAAAAAATATAACAGAGAGAAAAAATCAGACCTTGTTTGACAGTTGCCAAGCGCCGAAAAAAAACCAAGAGATACTTGTACACCGTTCAAATAAATGAATTTATTACAATGTTTTTAAATTATGTATTTTAGGCACCAAAACTTTTTTGCTAGAAGCTCAAATAGAAGTCAAAGAAGAATCCGAGTGCTAGAAATTCCACGACTTGCTCAGAGACATGCACATTTTATTGCTCCCAGTTTAATTAATTCTTTTTTAACTGACAATAAAATGGCATTGTCAAATTTTCCAAATTTTTCATCTTTTTAAAAAATTCAAACAAAGTTGGATACATAGTGTAAAGGTAGAATCATTCTTACTATAAAGACCATAACAATAACATAATCTACGTAATTTTTTATATTTGATATATTTGAATTATTTCCCTTCTTCTTCTTCCGGTATAAAGATATTAATAGCTTGTATTCTTTTTTCTTAACTATCTTGTTTACATTATCTGTTATTTTTTCATTTTTACATGACTTTATTTTTCTCTTTTGCCACGTGCACACTGTTTGACTTTCACAGTATACCCACAAACAGGCTATGCCTTAGTGGAATTTTGTTTTTTTTTATTTATGTGTATGTGTTTTTATTGTATTTCTTTGTAAACAATTTTTTTCTTTTAAAAAAAAATTAAACAAAAAAAAATAAAAATGATTCAACAATTATTATACAAGGTGGCGTAGATTGAGTGACCACATTTATAATGGGTGCCACAATTAAAATTTACGGGGTAGAGGGGTTTAAAAAAAGTTGTGGTATAGTTATAGAAATTTTATTGAGTATTTGAAGCGTAAGACTTATCATCCTACCTTCATGTAATAAAATGATCAGGATATACTGCACTTGGTGTACCAATGCGGTGCCCTATTCGCCATTTGGTTCGGATAAGGAAGAGCAGTAGTAGTTGAGGGTAGTTAATATTTGTAATTATCTCCAGGCGCTGAATGGTAATTACTGTAAGTTTTCACACGGGGGTGATTTTTTGTTGTAATTAATCAACCCCTTATCCTTTCGACGTTTTACCGTGATTGTAAAGGGGGTGAATGGAATAGATGAGCTCCGAACTACCCCAAAGTTTAATGGCCCGAAATAATTCAAGATATTCTACCAGAGCAATGCAATTCGATTACATTCTTAAGGAGTTTATATAATATATTCTACAGGAATCCTTTTCAGGGGGCTAACTATGCCGGGGAGATTTATAACTCGTAAGCCTAATGAACTATAGAGATTTAAGATTTATATTCCTGTGGGTTACCTAAGTAAAGGATATGTGAGATGCTCTGGAATGAAGGCTAGGTGAATTATTTCTTGAAGAAACGACTTGACAATGTTTTTTGTCAATTTGATCTGGGATTATACTACTATAAATAATGTAGATGCCTATAATTTATTATTGTTTTGGCATTTACAATGACACATAAAAAAAAAACATGTAATTTTTCATTAGTTTAGGATAGCAACCTATCCATCCTGAGGGCCCAGATTACAAGCTTAATTTCATCGATATGTATCGCAGTTGTGACGCGTAATTGGTAAAATCTCTTATCAAAATATACCGATTACCATCATTTACGCGATGTAGATATGCTTGTAATCTGGGCCCAGGTGTAGGTACTTAAGTGCACTGAGCATTTAAAAACATAATATATTTTCAACATAAATAATTTTTCCTAAGAAACAAGTTTAGTTAGGTACAACAATGCTTTTGTGTTCTCTGTTGGCGCCTATTAAAATAAATACAAACAAAATTTACAATTCAGCACAAAAATTCAAAAGAATTTTCTTTATTTTATCAAAAAATTACGGAAATTTTACGGTAATTTAATCTATTACGAAGGAATTTGAGAAAAATTTCTTTTATAATTAAATATGCTAATTTGGGAAGACATTGCCGGATGAAAATATTCTTCTTCCTAGGAAGGTTATTCACATTTTGCGAGAAAAGTTTGTACGATTTTTGGAAATAAAGAGATGAAATGTAAAATGAAAATAATTCTAGTTGATAACAGTGTTGTAAAATAACCGTTTAAGTTCTTAGAACTTCAAACGAAAAACTTTTGAAGTCTAGAATATTACTTTACGCATAGATATGGGTAGATGAAAATTACATTATTTTAAAAGAAATTTCATATTGCACAACATAAAATCGCTCATGATTGACACGGGTGGTCGACATTAGGATATTTGATGGATGCCAGTGGTTGAAGACGGCGCAAGATCGGGATGAATGGAGACTAAGAGAGGTCTATGTGTTACAGCGAACAAAAATAAGCTGCTAAAAGGGAGAGTAACTTTAAATTTTATCCTGATATCCATAGTTTTGCGAAAATTCCCCCAAAAGCGCTGTGGGTAAATTAAAAAGGGGAGGTAGATGTCATGTAGATGTAGATTGTCCATCTTGTGGCATGGCGGTAGCGCGTTGCTGCCATGCATGAAATCGCGGGTTCGATTTCCGATGGGGGTTAAAAGTGATTTTCACATAAAAATATTTCATTTGTGATACCTTGGACTGGCGCTGAAGCGTAAGACTGATCATCTTGCCTTCACGTAACGAATTATCAAGATTCACTGCAATTGGGACACCAATGCAGTGCCCTATGCACCATTGAGTGCGGATAAGGGAGAATAGTAGTAGTAGTAGGTAGTTGATGTTAACTCCCACAGTTACTGTTTGCATTGACTATTTTAATTTCAAAATGACAATAGCACACGAAAAAGGTCAAATATCAAAACCATATTATGTGAAAATGTTTTTTTATTAAAATAAATGAAAAGTGCATAAAGATTTTCTTGTTACGGTAGATTATCTAATTACTTATTGATTATAAAAGCACAGCTGCATAAATCGAATTACATAACTCCATGTTAGGCTTTCAGAAAGCTTGCACTTATGTTGTAAGTGAGCCACTAATGAGCTTTATTTAGGGAAGATAATCTTATCAGAAACAGGACCCCTATAGGGAAGTTGGGAGTGGAGAACAAATTATAAACCCTCTACGGAATAATAACGTGGAGATGAAATTTACCTTAGATAAAGAATTATAATACCGTGCCACCTATTCGTGTATTTTGGCGAAGAGCCTTTTAGAAAATGAAAACACGTTTGATATAAATAGATTATTTAACGTGGATATGTAGGTAAGTACCCACTTACAAATGGAAAACATTTTATTTATTAAAAAAGAAAAACAAACATTTGAGCTCTTACATAAATATGATACATATTGTATAATAGCAGCCCCAAAAATTTCAATTTCGGGGCTGCTTTCAAACAGTCGGAAATAACAGTGCCAGAAAGCAGGGAAACAAGTTGTGGTGGAGGGGGATTCAAACGTAGAGATTTTAATCCGGAGTCCACGAATCTACCGCTAGAACACAACCCGATTCATAATAAAACATACATACTTGGTTGACGCATCATTAAAGCGCCCTATGCATCATTTTGTGCAGATACGGGAAAATAAATAATTGGAAACTGGAACAACGGAAAACTGTATTTTAATTGTTGAATAACGTAGATAATATTTGGAACTTTTTAACAGACCTTAAGATACCTGCTTATAGAACGTTGCTTTATTTCTCTAAGAAAATAACATTGAGAAAGGTTTATTTTCATATTTTAGTTCTCAGTAGGAATCTCACCACAAAATAATAAATTATAATACATACTACTTTACCTTATCCATACCTAATGGTGCATAGGGCACTGCATTGTAACACCACGTGCAGTGAATCTTGCTCATTCTAATATCGCGAAGGCATAGTAATTACAGTAAAATAAGTACACTTTTTTTAAATGTTCACATCTTTTAAACTGACGGTCTCATCTCAATTATATCGTTCAGAATTAGAAAGTGTGCCAGGACAGAGTTGTGTGAAGTTCTATCCTCTCTGTCTACCCCTTCCGGGAAGTGGCGTGATGATTAGTTAGTTAGTTAGAATTAGAAACTGATATAACGTAAAATCAATTTATATTTTAGGCTTGCTTCTGGAGACGGATTTAACCTAACGATACTAAGCCAGAGTCCGTGACTCCAACCACTAAACTAGGCCATCACAACTTCACACTTGATAAGAAAATAATTATTATCAAAATTCACTACACTTGGCGTACCAATGCAGTGCCCTATGCACCATTAGGTGCGGATAAGGAAAACTAGTAGACAAGAAGTATAAACCTTAATTAATGATAGTATTTCAAATGGGTATTTCAGCATCTGTTTAAATTAATTTAAGTAGTTACTTTATTATTATTCCCTTATGAGATCCCGCCCCCTCATGAAAATTCTTTGAACAACGTACATTAATATGTACATAAACTAGCTAAAATAATTTATGGTGTGTTAGCGATAGTAATATATAATATTATCGCGATTAGAGTTTCACAAATTCCAGTTGCTCGATCACAGATCACTACCGACTCGGTAATAAGCGACGTGATAACGATTTCTTACCCATGGATGTTTAACGTTTTCGCGATCACAATGGAACACGCGTTAAAAGTTATCGATCGGGATTATTTAAACGAGCGCATACTAGTCGCGAGCCATTTCCCGAGATATATCTTATTCGCACATATATTCATTCAATCTTTATTATAATTTAGCCGGTTTTCGGCAAGCCAAATATTGAGAAAAGCAGTCGACATAATAAAAAAACCGACAAGCGCGTTGATTTAACGTTTGACATACGGCCGCGATATCGCGTGCATCGGCCCCGCCCGCTCTCAGATCGGCTATGCTCGGCTCGGCGAACGCGTTCGCCGAACCGATACCACGGTATCGAACTGTGATCGGTCAAATCGTTAGGGCTAGCACGTGGTTAGCACGTTTTTAACTACGTCGATAGTTATCTGTGATTGAGCCACTGGAACATCAATATTTTCAGGTTGTTCTTGAGACTAAGAGTATCATGATTCAAATAACATTTATAATAAGTAAACCCTCGTTATAATTTATTCAAAACATGCGAAAATAATGATGTTTTTAAAATAAACATCCTTTAATGGCTTGTTATTTCAGTTGTTGCTTGAAGTTAACACGTGTAGTTTATTTATTGCTTCCTAAGCACATAATTGTATCGTAACCAATTTATGATTAAATTTGAAATTTAATACGCAGCAGTATATTGGCGATATCGGATTTAATTTTTGTATGACAGAAAATTATGTAATTAAAATCATCATCATCATACCATATCGGCTCTCTATGTGGAGCATATGGAATCCACAAACTGCCTCCATGCCAAGCGATCGGCCGCCAGCTCCCGTGCATCCTCCCAAGTCAAGCCCACGTCCCGCAGCTATGACGAGCAAACTGCCGACAAATTATCAACAGTGGACGACCAGGACGCCGAGAACCTGATGCCTTGTAAAATAGGCAATCATGGTTAAGGCTCTCGGGAGGCATACGTAGTATATGGCCTAGCCAGCCGAAACGCCTTCGCCGGATGACAGTTGACAACCAAGGGTTGCTGTGTCCGTTGCCTCACCTCTGTGTTCCTTACAAAGTCAAACCACCGCACACCTACAATTCTTCTAAGATACCTATTCTCAAAACTCAGAAGTCAGCTATCTTGGGCCCTGGTTAAGTACGGTAAAATGCGGACCCTTAAATTTTTTAATGAAGTTTGTTAGCGAATTCAAAATGTTATTTGTTTAATATGATTACTTTCCATATCCTCTCCCTGGAGCATATGGATTCCACAAACTACCTCTCAGCCAAGCGATCGGCCGCCAGTTTCCGTGCATCCTCCCAAATCAGGTATACCTATGTTTAAGGTACTTATCCGAATCGTACAAGTATTTAGGAATACTGATTGTTGAATTGAATATATAAATATCTTTGATAGTGGTTCGAAAGTGAAAATGGGCATTCATTTCTTCTGATTTACGTTATTTTTAATTAAAACAGTCGACTCGAAGACAATAAAATCCCTATTACACAAACTTTGATCGTAAACAAGATGCGAATATAGGGCAAACAAGTTTCGGTGTGAAGACCGAACGAACACCTTATCGACAATTATTTCTTTTGCGCTTTTCTCAAATTGTAAATCTCCGAGAAAGTTTCTTCAAGTGCTCCTTATATATTCTGTGAAGTCTTTGTTAATGGTTCTTGAGCCTGGCGATAGGATCGGTCATTAACCCAAGAGGGGGTCAATAATTAAAAATAACCCCATGCAAAAGTATTTGAAATATTATTTTTATTGATGGTGTATTATCTTTTACCCATAAACCCTTTATCACAAGCTCAGTTAGAGCCAGTCGCCTAGCGTGAGTTGGACAAGTTTGTCGTTTCGGAGGATTGAAACTCTGTACCTCGACCCGCTGAAGACAGCATTATATAATTTATAATCCAAGACTATGTCATAGTCTAAACAATATATAGACTATGACATAGTGTTGGATGATCTGGATAAGCTGAGCGAAAGGAATTGCCGAGAGCAGAAAACTCAAGGTCAAATAAAAGGAATGTCATCGCCAAGGACGCTAAAGCTATTCGTGAGATCCAGCAATC
Source organism: Micrasema minimum (assembly GCA_022494985.1). Lineage (NCBI taxonomy): Eukaryota > Metazoa > Arthropoda > Insecta > Trichoptera > Brachycentridae > Micrasema > Micrasema minimum. The sequence goes on from JAGVSP010001234.1 coordinate 7,137, forward strand.
CAGCAAAAACCAATATCTAAACTAAAATGTGACGCAACGTATAAATTGATAATATTAGCAAACGATTATTTATCTTCCTCTTCCTTTTCCTTAATCGCACCTTAGAGTGCATAGAGCACTGCATTGATATAATATATTGAGAGTAAGCATACGACTAATATTTATAAAATCTAAACTATATCCACAAAACTTTTTGACATTTTTGTCGGCGTCAAGACATTATTACCAAAATAAAATTTGATAATACTCTTAAAATATTAATGTAAAAAAAGACATGCTAGTCGTTGCATAACCCAATAAAAGTTATTGATTTCTCTGAAACAAATTCGAGATTAAGTAAAACCTGTAGTTTTATTACACAAAGGTAGACGTTAGGCATTTTTTTTTTGACTTACTGCCGATCGCAGCTGCAATAAAAAATATCAGATTTTTTCTGCCCGAACTGCCGACCTTACAATAAAACATGTTTGTGCCGCAATAAAAATGTTTATTTACTAGTGTGTATTTTTATTTTATGGGCAACTCAGGGTTGAGTTGAAAAAGAGTAGCGCGCGTGTGGGGTGAGATAGAGGCCGGGAGGCGGGGGTTGGGGCAGGTCGGATAAGGGAAAAATATCAAACTTTCAAGTAGTAAGCTTTATTATGACTCCTCCCCCTCTGGCAAAATGAAAATTTGGATTATTGAAACTTGTGAATAATTATTGCACCTTCCTAAAACAGAATGACACTGTAATACAACGAAGATGTTATAACCACAAATTGAAATGTACGTTTTTATCGGGAAGGCTAGTAATCTGATTGATTGATCCCTGATTGATCCCTTAGTATTGAATCTAAATTCCTCACATGGGAAAATTATACAACTGGAGAAAAAAAAATTATATACATAGATTGTAAAAAAAAAATATACATGTGTTGCACAAAAACATAGATTGAAAATAAAAACACATTTGAAATTGTAAGGAAAACCAATGATTCCAAAAGCCGTGGAAAGATTACGAAAATGATAAAAATCCATCATTTATCCTTCCCTCAATCTTGTTGGAACTTTATGTGTTGGTTGGTATAAGATTTTATTGTATGTAAAATATTCACGTGGCATTTTGAACATGTATTTAGAAGCAGCTTCTATTCTGTCATCAAATTATATAACACTACTGATTATTTGATTGGTTGTCGAAGAAAATAAGAGCGTTAGGGCTGTAGGGCTTCAGAGCCCTGAAGCGAGTATTTTTTTTTACATTTAAAATAATAAATTTAAGGAAATTTTTCATCCTTAAGATAACCTTGTATTGTGAATTTTATGAGCAAAATTAACGATTTTCAAAATGGAAAATATTAAACACGGCGGGATTATCGCTGATTAATAAATTCTTCTTCCGAAAAAGGTCCGCCATATTTAAAACGAGTCTAATTTTCTAATAAATTAATCAGTCTAGGATCGGGTCATGAAGGCAAGTTAGTGCGAACTTAATTCCGTATGAAAGGGGTATTACAGGCTTAAGAATGGATTAGACCTTGTAATTAATTAAAACTTTGGTTTTATAATATCCACCGGATTATGGAACTACACGCTCGGATACATAAAAAAATAAGATACATGAAAAAGAAAATAAGGTAAATTGTACATTTTTTTTCATTTATATTTAAATGAAAGAAATGTACAAGATCGATTGTTTATACATTAATATTGGAATGACAAAATAGGCCAAAACTTTGACAGGCTATCAGCACCAATTTCTAGTTGTTTCCCTGTGGAACTGAGGCAGCGATATATATACATTTTAAATTTATGATTATCTGCACTAGCTACGGACAGATACATTTGTATCTAGTGTATGCTAGAAATATTTAGCTTGTATCATTTTCTTTTAATACCTATGTTTATATTATTTCATCCTGTCAACTTTATTTTATTTTTATTATGTACCTTTAATATGGCGTGCGGCTTGGAGTAGCGGGCGCCGCATTCAACAGTATGAAAGATCGGATGTTTACTCGGTTAAAACAAAATTCCGCCTTTATAACTTCTGCATCACACCTGTTCTCCTCTATGGCTGCGAATCGAGGCACCTAACCAGGGCCCAAGATAGCAGACTTCTGTGTTTTGAGAATAGGTGTCTTAGAAGAATTTTAGGTGTGCGGTGGTTTGACTTTGTAAGGAACACCTTGGTATCGACTGTCATCCGGCGAAGGCGTTTCGGCTGGCTAGGCCATATACTACGTATGCCTCCCGAGACCTTAACCATGCTTGCCTATTTTACAAGGCATCAGGTTCTCGGCGTCCTGGCCGTCCACTGTTGACAATTCGTCGGCAGTTTGCGTCAGAGCTGCGGGACGTGGACTTGACTTGAGGGGATGCACGGGAGCTGGCGGCCGATCGCTTGGCCTGGGGGCAGTTTGTGGACTCCATATGCTCCACATAGGGAGCGGATATGGTACAACAACCTTTGATATATTAAGTGTTAATTTTTTTTATTAATACCTTTCATAAATAAACTGAACTGAACTTAACCTATGTCCTTGTAACCCATGTAAATATCGACGGTGGAAAGGAAAAAGTTAGTAAGCAATACATAATGTGTTCAAGGTAAAATAATACCAAGTTACATGATGTTACTATGTCTTTTCCTTTGCAGGTGTTATGTCGCTTAGTAACTTTTTCATTTTCACCGTCGATATTTACTATTTTTTATGTATTGTAGATAAGTAGTATGTATAAATCGATACAGTTCGGCAAATCGTCACAAACATATGGTTAGATTTGATCCGTGTAAGTCTTTTGTCTGGTCTTACATCCAGTAAAACCTTTTATCTGGTCAAACCCAAGTTAAGCTCGCACTGGAAAACTGACCGCAAGAAGTTCCGTATGGTTTGGTGGGAAGGGGTTTTAGCGGGTTTTGGCTTTAGTGAAGTTTTAACTAGGGATGCGTCAAACGAAATATAACCTATTATTATCGATTCCAAAAATAACAATTCCATTCTTGTCACAGAAATAACAAATAAGTCATCAAGTTATTTGAGTATTACTTGATTTTCGTTTTAGATAAATAATTTATTGACGACTCAGAGAGATTAAAAAAAGTGCACGAGGATCAATAAAAATATTAATAAAACAAAAATAGGAAATCACAAGAAATATATTATTATATTCTCATTTTTGACGATTCAGTGGATTCTTGATATAGGAAGGACATACCTATTAAATGCATTTCAACCATCTTTAAACTGGTAGATAGACTCATCATTAAATAATAGCTGAAACACGTGGGTTGCCGTGAGTTTTTTATTTATTCAAATAGCCAATAAAGGTAGATTGCCAAAAATGCTTAAGAATCTTCTCAACAGATGTCAACAGTGAGGAAAATCTCTAGAAATGTGATATGACGAACGCCAGTTCAATATATTAGAAAGTTTCGAAATTTGTCATATATGGTTATCAGATGATCGGTGGAATGGGGAATGTTGTAATACATCAAGTGGCCACTTAACCCAGCCAATGACAGATCGTAAGCCCTGTAAACGCCTAGATAATCCCCATTCAATTCCAGAGTTTATCTGTCTCTGTTGGGATATCAAAAATATCAGCTATGCAATCGTTCATTTTGATTAACTATTTATTTCAACAGAGACAGAGAAACTCTGGAAACGAATGTGGGTTATCTAGGCGTTTACAGGGCTTATGACCTGTCATTGGCTGGGTTAAGTGGCCACTTGATGTATTACAACATTCTTCATTCCGCCTTATCATCTGACAACCATACATGATAAATTTTTGAAACTTGTATATATGTTGAGTTTGTACAGAAGCATCCACAATTGAGTTGGTCTTTCGACAGATTTCTTATAAGTGACATCTGTTGAGAAAATGGCTAAGCATTTTTTGACAATCTAACTTTATTGGTGTAGGTAAGGTTCATCCGAAGTTAATTACTTACTAGAAGACGCCTGAAGTGGAGACGCCTGAAGTGAAGACGCCCAGCATGGGTATAATCCAGTAATTTGTCTACAAGTATTTGTATACGTTCAAAACGTTGTTAAAAACTATTTATTTATTGTAGAATATTGATTATAATTGTTTGTATACTGCATTATTCTCTATTTTATGTAACTTGTTTGTTTAATTGGTGTGGTTTCCCCTGTATGTAAGGTAAAATAAAATTAAAATAATGTTTGTCATCCTAGATTGGGACCATGTTGGGACGGGCCCCCTGGCCTGTTGAGTTTGTTAAATAAATAAATCACTAATTAATTTCAATGTCAAATTTATAATATATTTACTGCCTTCAAACGGGAATATCTAGTTAGGCAGTAACGTGTATTAAATTTCTTAAGTAACGTTTATAAATGAATAGAATAAAGAAGAGATAAAAAAAAAAAAAATCGCATCACTAGTGTTGGATTATTGTGGATCGCGATTCCAACCGATCGGCGATCCCACGGGAAACGACCGGTTGGATTGTCGTCACAGAATTAGGCTCCTGGCTCATTTCTGATTAACGATAAGGAAAGGATTTGAGACCGGCATCGCCAGCGACTAGCTGAAATAAAATAAAAAACTGCATTATTGCCGGTAGAAATTAATCATGAAACAACATCTTTACAAAAAGTTTTTTCAAAGAAATATTTCGGCTCCAATGATAAATCTAAATACTTATTTTTATTTATTTGGTAGGTTTGGTAATAAGTAAATACGTATTGATTTTCTGGGCGTTATCAAAATACATACAAAAGAAAATATTAACTAACTAACCGGGTTGTGGTCTAGTGGTAGATTCGGGGATTCTAGATTAGAATCTCTAGGTTCAAAACTTGTTTCCTGCTTTCTAGCATAATTATTTCCAAGTATTTGAAAGCAGACCAACATTGAAATATTTGAGTATATCATAAAAGCTCAAGTGTTAATTTTTCATTTAAAAATAAATGAATAAATTCATTAACATTACAGTATTATATAAATTAATAAAATGAAATCATGGGTTTCATCTGTCATAATCATCTAGATAGAAAACTGCAATTTTTTGGGAAGTACAAGAGGTCTATGTATTCATCGTTTCCTTTTCTAGGTAAAATTAAATAAGCCCTCATAAAATATTTATTCAGGGGAAGTCCAGAGAACGTTTTATAATTTATGCATTTCTTATTTCATCTTCAAATTTTGTATTTTCACGATGGAAATTGTATAAAAAAATTACAGCCTTTCGTCTTCAAGCCTTAACGCAAATATAAAATAGAGCTTTAATTAAAATATCAAAAGAAATAGCAATCGTTTTTAATTGAATAATGTAAACTTTCTTTCCGAAATGCTTTCAGATCTGCTTTTCCATTTTAAATCAGTTAAGATGAGAAAAGAAAGAAGTGAAATGAGAAGGACTCCCAACAATGAGTTGAGGAGTTTTTAATTTTTAATTTCAATACTCTTTGTTGAGAATTCAAAATAAATATTGTTCTTTGAAACCGAAATAACTGGGCTCATTATATTTATACTGAATCTAAGGAATCTGATATCTAGCAAAGTTAGCATTTTTCTTAGTAAAAATAAATCTATGCAATCTTATGATATACATATTTCCACACATTTTAATTTGTAAATACTTTTTTCAATAAAGCCCAAGCGGCTTGTGCTTGAAAATAGGAATCAAGTCGTTGGTGGAGTGCAGACTCGAACCGGGGACGGGGATCTCTCGACTCAAAACCACGACTGGGCCACCACCCGTAAATGATACACTTTTGAAAGCTATCAAAGTCTTACCAATCATTTCTGCTTGAATGTTTCGCCTTAAACGCAAAAATCCTTTACATATTCATGGCGGACCCAGAAGGGGCCATAAATGAAAAGAATGAATACCAAACGTTCTATGTGCCAAAAATCTATTCAGAAATGAAAATTTAAACAAATTAATTCATATTTTTTTTTACAATTTGACATCTCAACAGAGACGAGAAACTTGAAAGGGAATATGGATATCTAGGCGTTTACTACGGTGAAATCCAGTTTTTGTCTACAAGTATTTGGACACACTCAAAATGTTGTTTATAAAAATTAGCTGGTAAAAGTTATAAGCATAACAAATTGAAGATTCATCTTCAGGCGTTTCCTAGTAGGTGATATAATTCGGTAAGAATCTCACTTGCAATCATAAAGGTTTCTGCTAAAATGCTTAGCAATTTTCTCAATGGATGACAGAGAGTTCACATGTGAAGCATCGCGCCATTTTACTGTATATTGGCAGATATGGATATCAAATACTAAGTGAAATGGGGAATGTTGTAATACATCAAGTGGCCACTTAACCCAGCCAATGACAGGTCATAAGCCCTGTAAACGCCTAGATATCCATATTCCCTTCCAAGTTTCTCGTCTCTGTTGAGATGTCAAATTGTAATTATTAGCCCGTAATGGGTAAAATCCAGTTTTTGTCTACAAGTATTTGGACACACTCAAAATGTTGTTTATTTAAAATAATTCATTTTAAATCAGTTTCCGATCCTTATATGACGCTTATGGATTCCACAAACTGTCTCCAAGTCGAGCAATCGGCCACAATAAATTTCTATGCAGACAGGTCCACGTTCCGGCTCTGGCGTAAACTGCCGGATGAAACCATCAGTAAATATAACTAACTAACTAACCATAACGCCATTTCACCGAAGGAGTAGGAATAGAAGATAGAACGCCACAACTTGTTATACTGACACACTGACCTTGCTTGGCACATAGAACGATTGGATTTTCTGCCCTTCAAATATATTCTTGTTGTCACCCCGTTACATAATATTAATATGATATATACATAAATAGGCCCTTTTTACGATATAAAGTAGATAAAAATGCGTGACCACGTGATGCCGTGTCGCAAAAGTGTCAAAAAGGTGGTTTTTTGACGTCAGCGTAAAAATTCAATTGATGTCATGTAACATACAAATGTAACATGACATCATTATTTGATATTCCAGATATAAATCTGGAATGTCAAATAATATTTAAAAGAGGCATTTAGAATCTAAAATAAATTACTTTGCACGCATAGGGGAAAATTGAATACGAAATTTAACCCCAAGGTAAATAGTACTAACTTTTTTACAGGATTTTGGATGAAAATGCATGAATTTTCTTGAAAGAAATTTTAGAAGTGAAATTCAAATAAAAAAGCAGTAGGACCATCAATATAACCACATCTTTGTGAACTGTAATTAATTATTAACCCTTGGCAGTGATGGTTCTAAAATAAAAATATTATTGACAATTGACACCTATAAATAATAGGACAATAGTGTATGGCACTGCTTTAGTACACCAAGTGCATTGTAAGGTTGGTCATTTATTAAATAAAGGTAATACGATCAGTGCCAACTTATCAAATATGAAACATTGATGTGAAAATTTACATTTAAACAATATTGACCTTGGCAGGAATCGAACCCGCGACCTCATGCGTGGCAACCAAATGGACTAAACACCACACCACGAGGCGGACCATGTAGAAATGCGGAAGCAATCTGAAAACTTAATAGACTTAATATGCTGACAGCTTAGTGAAAACTGTTCTTTGTCACGTACAAGAATCTGAATAATTATAAAAGTAGGGTAATCATAGTTTTCCCATTTTGCCCGGATTCCGGGAATGCGAGATTTGCTATCGGGAAAACGTGCAGCTGGGGATGGCAACAAATTTAAGATAAATATGACAACACTGGGAACTGGGACTGCCTTAAAGCGCGGGAATATGGCTAAATTATACGTCAGAAATTTTGTTTACAGAAAGTAAAGTGGGTTAGCAAAATATTGGTTCGTTTTTGGTACTATTTAGACATTGATTATTACGGGGTAATGAAATAAAACCATGTTTCAGTTATATATTATAAACAATTAGTTTGTACGTCTTTTTAAGCTTTTTATATATATCTTGTTATAGTTAAATAAAAACTTTCGGTTTTAATTCAATGAATGATTGTATTCATCAGTAAAAATACATAAACAATAAAGTGAGTGTTTTTATCCATAAAATAAATTACCTATTTATAAAGTACCTATATATATACATTTTCAAAATAATATGGTTCAAAAAAATATTCTCCTCCCACTATATGGTTGAATGTTGGAAAAAATTCCAATAATAACATTATACATAGAAGCAACAAAAATCAAATTTTTGTAAAATTTTAAAAATTAAAAATAATAACCACATTTAAAGTAAAATGTATGATTTTAATTATACGTAGTCAACACGAAGTTTTAGTGATATTTACCCAAAAGTCTACCAAACATTTTACATAAATCATTTAAAAAACTAAAACACTGAGATCTAACTAAAATTTAAATACTTCTAGTTTCCATTCCGGGCCTGTTCTCCAGGGGTGTAGTAAGGGCGAAACAAAATGTATAAATCACTCCTACTTGGGGCCTTGGCTCGTAACTTTTATATGACATCTGTCATCCTTACGTTATTGTGGAAATGGAATTACGAGCAGTTGAGGCTGTATGCACAAACATCGCTTAGCAAATGAAACTTTGTATGAGATATTCGATTTAGCTTGAAATGGCTATTTGGCCAAATCTTATGTGAGAAATTGAATGCAGACCTTTTCCGAATATCCGATAGAATTACATGGTTAAAAAATTACAAATAATAATAAACACAGAAATAAAATAATACTTAATTCACAACATTTTGAGTGTGTCCAAATACTTGTAGACAAAAACTGGATTTTACCCATCACGGGCTAGTAATTACAATTTGACATCTCAACTGGAATCTCACTTGCAATCATAAAGATTTCTGCTAAAATGCTTAGCAATTTTCTCAATCGATGACAGAGAGTGTTCACATGTGAAGCGTCGCGCCATTTTACTGTATATTGGCAGATATGGAAGTACTAGGTGAAATGGGGAATGTTGTAATACATCAAGTGGCCACTCAACCCAGCCAATGACAGGTCACAAGCCCTGTAAACGCCTAGATATCCATATTCCCTTCCAAACTTCTCGTCTCCGTTGAGATGTCAAATTGTAATACTTAATTCACTTATTGAAATGTATAAAATTGGATATGAATAATGAATAATGGACAATGAAGAGGTATCTGGTCTAGAAGAAGATAGGAGATTAAAAGAAAGATGATTTTTCAGATGATATTTTCTTCTTCATATTTTAAACATTTCCTTTTCTTGTTTCCATAAAAACCTCGTCTTATTTAGGTACAGGCCTTGTATTTAATAAATTGTTTGCAAAATAGATTTTTATGGTCAGATCATAAATAGTAAATTATGGAAAAATACTCCTTCGTTTCCATTTCCATCCTCTCTTTGCCATAAAATTCCTATTAAAAATAAATATACAGGATGTTTTACGTTGAATGTATTATATTTGAATTGATGATAATAAACATGTTGCAGAAAAATAAATAAAAAAAATTCTAGATACGTATAAAAGTTGGAAGTTAGATTTAGGTATTTTGTTTAAGTTTCGTTTCAAAAATGTTGCCACAGATTTCGATTTCAGAGATCCTTAAGAGGAATTACAAGATAGTGTTATTTAAAAGTAAAAATCAAGTTTTAAAATAAAATCAAACCAGATTTTTGGTTCTTTTGCGATTTTATTTTGTGATAGCTATCTCCCCTTGCCCGGGAATTTTCATACTGTTATCGATTTTGAATGAGATCTTAAGTAAATTTTCTAGAAACTTTGGATAAATTAATTGCAATGTTAGTCCAGTCCAAATTTTTAAATTTAATTTTTACCGCGCATTTCATCAATAATCACCCTTTATTTTAAGGGTCTTATGATGCTAATACTTTTCGTTATGTCGTAGGTACTCCTCTGCCCCTCCCACGACACAATATATTAGTAATGTCTGAAAACTAAACAGCCACGTGAGCCAGGGTCCATTAATCATATGTTAATGCGTAGTTTATACAACATAAACTCACGAGGGGGTCAAACTTGACACATTAAAGGTCCTTTTAGCGCATCACACTATAGTGTATAATGCAATGTATTTTGAGAGACTGGCGGTTGTTCTGCGAACTAAAGTATATTATAATACTGTATTTCTGACTCGAAGAAATACAGAATTTTTTTATCTTTATGCGGAATGAAATCTACTCATGCCAATTTTTTAATTTATTGAAGTATTTTCGGTTCTTTTAGAGATTCGTACCAAAAAATTAACAAAATTTAGCTTCCAAGATACGCACGTAAAAACATCTCAATTTTAAATAAAAAACCCAATTTTGGAAAATCCGTTTTAGCTCCAGTTACAGACAGATAGACTTATCAATTTTATATATATAATTATAATACGACCACTACTGCTTATATTATGCATATAAATAACAAAATTATAGAAAGATTTACTTTGTAAACTAAGAAAATATTTAAAAGATAGCAACAAAAGTGGTAACTTTTTTTAGTAGATTCACATTTTTCTAAACTGTGACAATAGGAAATGTCTTCCGCAGTTTAGTCGGCAGCCTTAGAAAGAATGCTGTAAATTGGAAAAAGCGCTCTAACGTGTTGCCGTTCTTGGAACTAACACATTCAAGTAGAATGTATTAGGATTGTTAAAGGAATATTCAGGTAAATTTTTCAACTAGCTCAAAAAAGAAACACATTAAATTTCTGGATCAATCAGAAGGTACAATATTTTAATTTATGACATTTGTTTCGACTTGTTCACATTTTTTACATGTCTGAAAGTTGGCTACAAAAGTATTTCATATGTGGTACCTTGGACTGGCACTGAAAAGTAAGACTGACCATCTTGCCTTCATGAAATAAACAATCAATATTCACTGCATTTAGTGTACAAGTGACGTTCCTTTGTATCACTGGATGCGGGTAAGGGAAAGTAAGTAAAAATGTTTTCTTTTGAATCTAATTTAATTTCTGGTCCGATCAGAACAATGTTTTAATTTGTGATGACTGATTTGTCTCATGGTGTAGTGGTTAGCATGTTGGGCTACCATGCGGTCATGCGTTACATTCTGTGGAATTAAATATCAGTGAATTCAATTGCCTAATTCAATAAACTACCAAACGAAATTCAAAATCAAAAGACGGCGAAATCCCAAAACAAAGCACTAAAAGACTACTTTCGAAATATTTGTATTAATAATGATAATGGCTAATTTTTCTATATTGTTCCTTTTGTTCTTTTTTTGTGATTATTGTTCCTTTTGTGATTATTGTATTTTTAGATTTAGCATTGGTAACTCTGTAATCTGAAGTATTGTAATATTTAGTCTTTCTTTTTCTAATATCTGTCCCAGAATGAGTTTTGTAACTCAATTGGGAGTGCAAAGTATTTTGTACAAATTAAATAAATAAATAAATAAAAAATAATCGGTTAAATCGCCTAGTTAGCTAAAATATCTAAAAGTTTTTATCTCAAAAAACAAATTATTAAACAGGTTTGATTCTTTAAAAGTCATTGTCATAAATATGTGTTATAATACTGCACATAAATAAATTATTCTAGGTCTATTCAGGTTGAATCAACGACTATGACTTTCAGCCTAAGTGGTATTTTTTTATGAAATTTTTATAAAAAGTCTTTTCTAAATAGATAAGCTGCAATTAAGGTGTCGATGTATGCTTTTTGTGAGCTCATAAAAAGCGCAATAAATTCACAAAAAGAAATGTGAAATCTAGGTGACCTTTCCAAAGCGACACAACATTGTACGTGAGTTCTTCATATATGTATAGGCGGACAATATTAACGGCGCAGAGTATTTCGGACATTTTCTCATTTTTGCTTTGCCAAAACGTTTTTTTCTGCAGCACTCCATCAAACGGCAGGTGGTTGAAATGGCTCCAAGGGTGTATTGTTCCTCTGTACAACAGTGCTGGAAGGTAGGTGAGCAGAGGGGGATGGTGTGTAGTGGAGCAAGGTGTAGTACAGAGATTTAGCTGAGACATTTATGAGGGAGTAAGAGGGAAGAGAGATTTGTGAAAGAATGAAGCTGAGAAGGTACGAGCAGCTCGATTACTCGGTCGCCGGGATACTTGTACACAACAGCGCCAGTGACGTGCTAGTCTTAGAAATTGTTTATATTAATTTTTATTTTGCTATTAAATAATCATAAACCATCAGGTGCGGATAAAGAAAGTGGTAGTAGTAATGTTTTATATTTATTTTTGGAATACAATGAACAAAGAGGTGAAGCCTCTAGGTAGGAAGAGGAAGGAGTTACAAGGACAATTTGTAGCTGATCTGGATAAACTGGAATAAACACAAAATGCTTAGGGCTTAGGTTTTATTGAAAATGGTATTTACAAATTGAAATTCATGCAAATATCATTTTTTATTATAAGATTGGACGAATTTGTTTATTTATTTAACATAGGTCTCAAGATCGTGCAAGGCGGAATGTCATCGTCCATTAGGGTAATATTTTTCATTGGCTTTTTGGCCATCTGTAGTAAGTACAGAATATTTTTATTTTTTTTATTTTATAATTTTTTTATTTTTATTTTTAAAAAGAAATCTATGCAATCTTATGATATTTGCACATATTTCAATTTGTAAATACTATTTTCAATAAAGCCTAAGCGGCTTGTGCTTGAATTACCAGCATATCATCCACTGGTTATTAATCTGTGGGTTGTGCACAAATTAAGAAATTGATCAGGCCATGTTGATATTTAAAGTATTTTTTGTTGTATATGATTTTTATTTACATATAATATAGGGACATTACATATTATTACACTATCTCTTTTTTTTATATGTAAAAGAACCAATACGTAAATATACTACATATATGTAAGCCGCAAGAGCCTTAACTTTGATTCCTTAGCAACATTCTTACTGTCATATTACACACTTGATTTAATGCAACACTTTTTAAATTTAGTATCATTATGTTTCAAATACAGATTTAAAAAAACTTGTAATGAATGAGGCGTCATATAACTTAAAATCGAGATATAGGTATGTGTAGAGGATGGTATAAATTAAAAAAGAAAAAAAATACCTATAATATGTATTATTACCTCCAAGATAACAGTATTCGTTGAACTCAGTAAGGGTGTCGTTTATTTTGTACACCTAAGGCACTAGTCATTCCAAAACCTCGCATTGAGCTTTTGCGAGAATATCACTTACAAAATAAATAAAATTGTAGGTCTACGGTACGCCACTGCTAACCATTTCGAGAACTACTAAACTTCACCCATTTTAAAAGTGAAACTTGAGTAAACAAGGCAATATTATTAAGGTTTTGGCTGTAAATTGAACATACTATCTACTTAGTAATAACATCCGTGAAATTTATATTTCAACATACCTATATATTTGTTAAAAATATATACCTACAGGTATGTATTTAGGTAACATGTAAAGATGGTGTAAATGTCAGGAGATGAATCTGATAAAAGCGTTTTCTTTGGTTTTTTTTAAATGAGATTATTTGTTTAGGGACTAGGGACCAGGGACCAGGCACAAACAATATAGTGCATGGGTATTTTAAAAGTCGTTTCTTGCACTATTTGCAGAAAATTCTGATACCTAATGAATAAACCTACCTATCTAAGAATACCTAATACCTACCTGAGAATATCTAATAAAAAAAAGTACTACACATTGAATGCGTCAGTCTTATACAATGGTAATATTCAGATTTCACAAAAGGATACAGAATAAGTAAACATTTTTTTTGTTTACCATTGTTATGTTTAAGATATAGTAATAAGTACCTAGTCCAGAAAAAAAGTGCTGTAAAATAACACTCCCAAGAGTGTATTATTCAATACTACAATCAAGATCGTAGGTATTCTTGGTACAATTCTTCTGACCAACAAAACTTTCATCCTGTGAAGAGCATTTCCATACCGAGTCCGGACATAGAGGACACGAAAAGTGTTCAAATTTGTTCGAATTCATATGCCTTAATTTTCTAACGCGCAGAGTCATCTGCAGGCGATTACTAGAACTTAATTTAACTCGTTCAGAGTCGTAATTACAAAAATAAAGTAATTTGCTAATAAATACTTAACTTCAATATCAATGCATAGATGGAGCTTTCAACTCGCTGGTGGATGATTCTCGATTCGTAACATATAATATACAAAATCAAAAATGTTACCTGGTGTGGATATTCGCTAATAAGCGGAATGGGGAATGTTGTAGTACATAAAGTGGCCACTTAACCCAGCCTATGACAGGTCATAAGCCCTGTAAACGCTCGAATATCCATATTCCTGAATTTGGAAAATTCTACCTCATCTCTGTAAGGACATTCAAATTCTATAGGGATATAAAAAGTTAAAAAAATTCTATCTTTTTTATTTAACAAATGTTTGTACATTTTAGTAACTACATACTTAATTAAAATCAAGGTTCTGATTTTCAACAAAAAACCGTTGGAGGGTTGATTCACTTATTCTGAAAAACGTGTCAGGAAAATGGATGACATTAACGCCCTCCTGAAATATATATTATAATAAATAAATGGAGCCGTGAGGACTCCCAATAATTTCGAAGAATTGTAAAGGGTATAGAAAAAGTATAAATAGATATGTCAACTTGTCAAGCCAATATGGCTGACACATGAAATTACGACAAAACGTAAAGGACGATCTTTTACTTGGTAGACGTAAGTAATTGAAGAAAATGGTGCCAATATAATATTTTTGTTTAAACCAAAAATAATATCTACATTTGACAAAATGACATGTTTTAAAAAGTACACAAAAAAAATAAATATGTGTATTTTGAATGTATTCTTTACCCATATTAAAAACAATACATTACTGTGGAATAGGCATATAAATACTGGATATCAGAATTGGCCATATTTATCTGAAATTCGATAAAAAAGTTTTAATCGAATCGTTCACGGTTATAAATTTAAAATTTCCCGCCCTTATGTTTCATTATTCTACCGCTAAAATACCGCCCTTCATACAGATATTTTTTTTTACGATTAAAAATTAATCTATATTTTGCAAACCTGGGGCTTAAACCACAAATAAATAAATAACAAATAAGAATTGTTGGTCTTGATTTCTGTTTGATTTGAAAAAGAAATCAATTTGGCAGTTTTTGTACGATAAACCAAAATACTTCGGAATCTTATAAAATGCTTAAAAGTATTTTGACCAGTCGCAGTAAAGTAGGATTACTAACTAACTAACTAACCATCACGCCATTTCCCCGAAGGGGTAGGCAGAGAGGATAGAACGCACTCTGTCCTGGCACACTTCTCTTGCTTCCTCCACATTCATACATCTTCTCATGCACGCACGTCGATTATTCCGACTTCTTACATGCCCACTTTCAAGCACTTGTTTTACTTGATCATGCCATGTCTTTCTCGGCCTTCCTCGACTTCTACATCCAGGCACAGTTGCATCATATATTTTTTTAGCCGTTCTTTCATCATCCATTCGCTCTACATGACCGAACCAACGTAAAAGACCTTTCTTAATTTTGTCGATAATGCTTATCTCAGCCTTGCATTCTGCTCTAATTTCAACATTAGTGCACCTATCATACATAGTTTTTTACCACACATTCGCCTGAGAGATCGCATTTCAACTGCATTCAATTTACTTTCATCCTTATTTTTCCAACTCCATGCTTCGCTTCCATACATAAGGGTTGGTACCCAGAACTCCATTATGCACTGCCAATTTAGCCTCTTTTGATAAGCACTTATTAGATACTACCGACTTTAAGGCACCATTAATTCTGTTACCGGCACTAACCCTCCTTTCAATGTCCTTGTCCATATTTCCATCACTTGTGAACATGCTTCCCAGATATACAAATTCTTCCACCTGTTTCAAGCTATCGCCATTTACTACAATCTTACACTTAGTCATATTTTCATTTCTTTCAAAAACCATCACATTTGACTTTTCCACGTTCATTAATAGATCACTCTCCTTGCACACATCGTAAACCTTTGTAACCAAGGACTGCAATTCTTCTTCGCTATCAGCAAGAAGCACTGCGTCATCGGCGTACAAAAGGCAACTAACAATCATACCACTCATTCTCGCTCCCACGCCCATATTTTTCAACTCTTTCATACAATTATCCATGTATATGTTAAACAACCATGGTGACATCACACATCCCTGTTTGACTCCTTTTGGGATGTCAAACCACGACGTGAATGACCCATTTACCCTTACACACGCTACACTGTCTTTGTACAAGGAAGCAATAGCGCGGACAAGGTTGTCGTTCACTCCATACTCAGATAAGACCATCCATAGCTTTTTCCTATCAACACGATCAAATGCTTTTTGCAGGTCAACAAAAACGCAGAAAAGCTTCCGGTTTTTCGCCAAAAACTTCTCCGACAAATTGCGTAACGCAAATATTTGATCCATACATCCTCTGCCGTTCATAAATCCACTCTGAACATCCCATATTTTATCCTTAGTCACATTTCTTACTCTCTCAATCAGTATTCTTCCATATATTTTACCAACAGCGCTTAAAAGGCTGATAGCTCTGTAATTCCCGCACTCAACCTTAGAACCCTTTCCCTTGTATAAAGGCATAACCACAGCTCTCCTCCAATCAAGTGGAGTGCTGTGCTCCGTTAGACACAAGTTAAAAAGTTTATGTAGCCATGTGAGAAATCCAATCTGGAGTCTATAATCCTTACCACAAGGCCACCCCCTTTTCAATGATCAGTGTAGTTATTCTAAGATTTAATGACACAGTGTAGTCGTCATTACTTTAAAGTAAAATCAATATTTTCATATATCATTTTCATTTACAAAATTCACTTTTCGCCAGTGAGTATTTTTACTGTGTTAGTAAAAGGCATTTTCAAAGTGAGCGCTTTCATCTCTGTGCACTAGTATGACGCGTTACAGTATTTTTACTGTGTTAGTAAGTAAGGCAGAATCAAAGTGAGCGCTTTCTCTATCTCTGTGCACTAGTATGACGCGTTTGAGTATTTTTACTGTGTTAGTAAGTAAGGCAGAATCAAAGAGCGCTTTCTCTATCTCTCAAAGTGAGCGCTTTCTTTATCTCTGTGTTAGTAAGTAAGGCAGAATCAAAGTGAGCGCTTTTCTCTATCTCTGTGCACTGCGTGACGTAAGACGTGCTCATATGTTCACTTTTTCTTTTCAGCCGGAATTAAATACGTCGTAGTTCAATGTTTTATACATCGCTTATTTATAAACAAATATAAAAAACAATCGCGCCTGTCTTCTTGAATTTTTTCATTTAAATTTATTAGCCAATAAAAAAATTTTGACAAAGGCCTATTAGTAGTTGATGATACTGCAATACTTCGAAACCCATTTTCCTTTTTTTTTTCCCCCATATATTTCTATTTAAATATAAATATTTCTGAGGTATTGAAACCAATGAAGGAGGTATAACCAAAACAATTTTTTAAATAGGTACTAAAAATAAAATTACGCATTACGCAACATTTCAGTATTACTGAAGATGTTTATACAAAACATACTTATTATGAAATGATAATTTTATTTAATAGACATGCTTCTTACTAACCTAAATATATGGCTACGTATCTAACATTTGTGTGTTAAAATAACACGCTATGTTTGTTGTTAGGGAAATTTTTTATGATAAAAGCCTTGAAATCGTTGCTATATCTTCCTATGTATCTTATGAGATCTGTAAGATAAACTTTCGTTCACAGTATAAAGTCTACAAGGATAGGACTTAAAAGAAAATGCTTTTATAAACAAATATTTTTTTGTATTATTACGTATAATATGTCACGTTATATATAGGTAGGTCAGAATATTCATTATTTTTGTTGTATTTACCATGTGCGTGTTAAAAAATTATTTTTAAGACATGAAATAAAGCACAATATTTTTTAATGGAAGTAAAAGTTGGTACTAATAGTATGAACAAGTGAGTATTTTCGCTTCAGTAGAGGGATTTTTACTTCAGCAGTGGTTTTTTTACTTCAGTAGCCTTCAAAAGGCTAAAAACAAATATACCGCGCCTTTTGCAAAATATGCTAAAAATATTATTTATTATTAATAAACGCTACACAGGATACCCTTTTGAAGATTTCGTCCGATGTGAAATGAAGCTTAGCCAAAATACATTTTTTTACATCCTGTTATTTATCAACTAAAAAAGTAAGTTAGTCCATTGAATAATGTTTTTTTTATACTTATTGGGTTCTTCAGCACATTTTTTATAACACACTGTCCCATATGTGGGACGGTAGGTCTAATGGGTTCATAATAATTGTTTATCTCGTTCACCTGAGAATAAAGCGATGATTTAAAATGCTTGATGAATGCATGTGCACTGTGAAAAATGTTTTAGCAGTGATTTTTTGTCTCATTATCTCGATGTGTTAAGTAAAAACGGTCTAATTATTTTCAACAAGACAATATATTTTTTGGCATCCAATTCGTTCTTTTGTTTTCCTTAATTATTACTTCAATCGCGGTTTTAAAACTTCAAAAACAAAAATAACTATCTAGGGAAAAATTTTTAAGTAGGCTAAGTTTCTTAGCTCTAAAAATGGCGTTGGATTTATCCTGATAAAGAACTTAAGTGTCCTTGTTCCTTGGTAAACTATGGCCAATTGTCTCGGATCTTGGATTCTGATTACTAGGAGGGAAGCGGCGAGGGAGAGAGAAAAGGAGTGGGTGATCGCTCCCCCTCTTCTTCTTCTACGCCGTAGACTTTATCGTAGTCTGATGTCGTAGGCTAGGTCTTAGATACTTCACAAGATTTATCGTGTATATCGCTTTAAGGGGAGTACCCACTTACAACCAATTTTTGTAATCGTACTAAAAATATGGCAAATGGAATCTAAAATTTACCTAGTTCTGTTTTCAGTAAATAAAAATGTCTCTAAAATTTCCTAAGTTTATAAAAACAGTATCTTAAACATAAAACCAACATTTTTGACAGTCTGAAAAAATACTGCAGAATATCTTTATGGGTTCTTACTTAGGTACAGATAAATTTACAGATATAATTCGTTTTTATTAAGTATTTACTTTGAGGTTTACCATAATATTTATTTTTAAAAACGCCATAGTATTATATAGAGCTTAAAACTGGCATATTGGAAAGCAGTTATTACTGCCAAGGTCAAGGTTCGTTGAAATAATTTGAGTCTTATAACTCGAAGTTGAAGTTTTTGAAAACAAAAAAATGACAGAAATTATAGTCTGTTAAATATAGCTTGATTTGACATTTAATTTTTGACAGCTGTCAAATTTTAATTTTTTCAATTTTAAATGATTTTAAAGCTGATTTTATATAATATATACATATATATTGATTGATATGTGAAGCATTCCAGATACTAATGGTTTTTTGTTTATTAATGTACTAAATCACTCGTTAGACGTCATTTCATGGTAGTATTTGTTTGAACCAAGTCCCATACAATCATATCAGACTTGATTCATACAGATTCTAACGTGACGAACTGTCATTCTAATCAAGCTATATTTTAAGTTTTTTTTTTTTAGCTTTTATTAGTTATATATTAATAATTTAATCATGGAATTCCACCAAGTAATGTCAATAAAAAATATAAAATCAAAACTATATTTTAAGGACTATAATACAATTGAATACAATCATTATTGTGCAATGGGAAGTACTGTTAACCTGATTATCTTCTTCCCATTAGTATGAGATGAGTTAGCATGGACGCAAACTCAAAAAGTGATCAAACTTTCCACTCACTCTGGGTTCAGGCACCTCAATTAAAGTTGGTGAAGTGAGGGCGTTCCTTTAAAGTTCCGAGCTATAGTGGCGGAAGGCTGTGTTTATATTGGTTGCTGAGTAAAAACACGTGAGCAAATTAGTGATAATACAGCCCCGGGAAATTTCAAATGGAGTTTCAACTCGAGTGAGAAGATAATATTTACTATGATTAAGTTTCCTGAGATGTTTGCTATGGGTATTTTCTTTATCATACTTAACCCTCGTCTGCTCACTAGAACGGCAATATGGCCGTCATTTTAGACTTTTGCCATTTTACACCCGTTTTCTGGATGTAAACAATACAAAAATTATTAATTTGTTGAGATTATCTACTGACATTTCTTGGTGGAATTGCATTTTAATTTTAATTGCACTTATATAAGTGGTTTAACTAAAAAGGTGTTTTATTTATTACAAATATTATTGGTATCTCAAAAGAAGGTCTGGAGGGAATGTGGATATCTAGGCGTTTACAGGGACTACAACATGTTGTTGGCTAATTTAAGTGGCCACTTGACGTATTACTACTTGGATTTAAACTTATACACTTTGTATACAATACCGATGCAGTGTCCTATGCACCATTCGGTGCGGATAAGGGAAAGTAGTAGTAGTAAACAGTGAATTGTCTTGTTGTTTCGCATGCGAGTTTTCTTTGCCATCTATTGAGAAATGTCTATAAGAGCATTGTTTTCGAGGAAAATGTGTTCGAAATATTGCATAAAATAAATCAAATTAAATAAAAGTTAACAAAATGAAATAAAATACCAATTTATTGCTCAAATTAGAATGATTAGAAGCCCGGATTAGAATCTCTAAGTTCGAACCCCACTACAGAACAACTTGTTTCCTGCTTTCTGGCACAGTTATTTATACCTTTTAAATGCAGCCACAAAATCGAAATATTTGAGTTTATTGTAAGAGCTAAATGTTTCTTTTAAATTGAGAAAAATTTAAAGCAAAAGTTAAAATCGTATTTCAATATATAAATTACTAATGTACCTGTATGTCCTAACGACGGTGACGGTCAAACTGCCGTCCTGGCTAGTTTGAGTGTGTTTTTTGGTAAGAGTATTAAAAGGTTAAGTTCTTTGGCCTGATGAGTAGAGTTTTATGTTTCCTCACATAACAACTTGCCTTTAGAATATTACATAATTTTTAAC
Source organism: Micrasema minimum (assembly GCA_022494985.1). Classification (NCBI taxonomy): domain Eukaryota; kingdom Metazoa; phylum Arthropoda; class Insecta; order Trichoptera; family Brachycentridae; genus Micrasema; species Micrasema minimum. Next base: position 27,993 of record JAGVSP010001234.1, read on the forward strand.
GAACCTTGCCATTTTATGGGAGTTTCAAATGTTTATCCTCAGCATTGTTTGCTTAAATTGGAACAAATTTGAAACCTTAGTAATGTTTCTATCTACTCAAAGGAACATTCAAACATATCAGTTTATTTTTATACTTCTGGACCCGGATTACAGTGAGAAGACAAGAGCTTTCCTAACTCGCCCATAAAGTCTTGTGTTTTCTGAATGGAAGTTTCAACATTTTATTGCATTTATTTTGCGAATTCGTTCAAAATCATTAAGGTACAACTCCACGACCGCTTTAATTTTGTGCTTATAAAGTTTACGTTTGCGTAAGTTATTATTTTATCCTAGGGTTGTTACCAAGAACCTTATATAACGATCGGTCGTTGACCTTTCAATTGTTTTGTACTTGGAAAAATTTCTACGATCATAAAAATAATATGAATAAACATAAACAATCACAAACATACAAATAATATATTATATTGTTTTAATATATTTTATTATATTATTTATTATATTATATTTAAAAATACTGCTGCTTTCTCTGATCCGCACCCAATGGTGAATAGGGCACTGCATTAGTACACCAAGTGCAGTGTGTTCATTTTATTACATAAAGGTAGGATGACCACTCTTACGATTCAGTCTCGTACTGATGACCAGGGTATCTCACAGGAAATATTCATAAAAAAAATCACACCCCCTACGGAAATCGAAACCCGCGACCTTTATGCACGGTAGCCGAATGCGCTACCACTATGCTACGAGGCGAGGATGAAAAATACAATATTAATTCTAAGGTTAATATGACAGAATTGATTGTTAGCCTTCTTTATTCTTTGTGATATATTATATTAATTTGTGAAAAATGAAATTAGTTTTTGAAAAAATGCAGTAGTTATTTGTACATTGTTCAATATAATCCTGAATTAATATCTAAAATTAGTCTGATATAATACGGTTAAAGAATAATATCACAATAATTAAACAAGGTTTTTAGTTTGACATCGCAACAGAGACAAGAAGTTTTGAAGGGAATTTGGATATCTAGGCGTTTACAGGGCTTATGACCTGTCATTGGCTAAGTTAAGTGGCCACTTGATGTATTACAACATTCCCAGTTTCGTCTAGTATTTGATATCCATATCTGCCAATTATCAGAACTTGTATATATTCAGTGAAATTGCGCGACGCTTCACATGTGAACACTCTCTGTCATCCATCGAGAAAATTGCTAATTTTGTTAGTTTGTCAACTAACCAAAGCCATTTTATTTTTAAATGACTAAAGACTTATGTCAAAGGACAGGAATTTTGCAATGAAAATTTGATTTAGGACCATAGAAAATAAAATCCTATGCAATATTGTTCTACAAGCGCAGGCGAGGCAACTAATCATTTCCTGAAAATATTGATGAAAAAACCCGGCACTAGACAAAGAAAAGGAAAAACCGAAAATACTATTTTATTTCGCGCGCATTTTTTTCAGCTGACCCCAATTATTGTAGATGCACACATCCTCGAATATACCGACTGCATACGTCGGTAACTGAATACGTGCATAAGTTTTATGTTTCAACTCTAAAATAACCATTGGTCCATCTTATTGTTTCTTAATTCTGTCCTATAGTTTTCAGTTTTTTATAATTATCGTTTGTAATCATGTAATTTAAGAACAATATAATTGCTAACTCGAGTATTCAACCAATGCATTCTGTCCGTCTTTGCTTATGGCGCGGAAACAATGACTCTGACCAAGCAATCCTCCCATAAGTTGCAAGTTGAACAGAGGAGCATGGAGAGGATTATGCTTGGAATAACATAAGAGACCGAAAAAGGAACGATTGGATCCGACGCCAGACAAAGGTCTGCGACGTGGTGCAGCGAATTGCTTGGTTGAAGTGGAAATGGGCCGGTCACATAGCCAGAATGAGAGATGACAGATGGACAATGGATCTAGACGGCGCAGGATCGGGAGGAGTGAAGAAGGCAGGGGGAGGCCTATGCCCAGCAGTGGACCTCAACGGGCTGAGATGATGATGATGATATTTGCTATGTTCTCATCCGTATTTCGTCATGGGCGGTAAACTGGGAAATTATTTCGCAAAATTGTATTTCATACAAACAAATGATACCGTATTATAATAAAAACCTGCTCGAATATATTTCAAGCTTGATAAATTAATGTAATTAACATTGAAATAAACAAATTAACGAAATAAAAACGTTACATAATCCTTAATGCAATAAATGAGACGAAATTAAAAATTCGTACAGAAAAAAACTCATTTGCGGTATAATAAAGGTTATTCTTTAGCAAATTATTACTTGGGGGTATTTACGACCCAGAAACAGCGCCATGAATCACAGATTTATGAATCCTCTTTAGGGTTAACCGTAGTTCGCTTGTCCTGTTGTTTTATGTAGGTACCTACCCCACGGCTGTTCTAAGTATAAACGCAGTAATCCACATACAAAGAAATAATAATTGTTGGTATTTTTAGCATACTTACAAGTATATTTTGTTATTTTTTTTTCCGTTTACAAGGAACCGAAAAATTCTAGAATATAACGCCACACCACTTTGTCCTGATATACTTCTCCCGCTTCCACCACATTCATACCATTTTTGTGATAGTATTATAGTCTTTTAAATATAGCTTGATTAGAATGACAGCTGTAAAACTGTTTAATTTTTTAAATTTTAAAAGTTTTAAAGCTGATTTTATATAATAATATACATATATATTGATTGATATGTGAAGCATTCCAGATACTAATGGTTTTTTTGTTTATTAATGTACTGAATCACTCGTTAGATGTCATTTCATGGTAGTATTTGTTTGAACCAAGTCCCATACAATCATATCAGACTTGATTCATACAGATTCTAACGTGACGAACTGTCATTCTAATCAAGCTATATTTTAAGGACTATAGTGAGTGACATTGATTAAGTACGTGTGTAAGTTAATATCGTTTAACTTGTTATATTTTTTGTAAATAATGTCGACCAAAAAAAAAAAGCATTAACCTGTAAAATTCTTTCCTTGGCACGGGGTCCCTCAGTGAAGAATGCATTAAAATGAACAATATGTCTGTCTGAACAAAAACTGCAATGTACTAAAAATAAAAAAATATTTTTTTTTTAAAAAAAACCTACATCTTCTCATGCACGCACGTCGATTATTCTGTCTTCTCACATGCCCACTTATCTACGCTAAATATACCAAAATATAAACAGTCAGTAAAAATGATAATGTACACAGAGCTTAGAGAAACTAAAATGTTTATTTCCCTAATATATTATATGACAAACAATTAATTTTATAAAGGTGTAACAATAAATTTATATGCCAAAGACCTCCATTTAAAGTAAACACTTCTAAATTTAAATACTCATTCCGAGCAATCCTGCACGGAAAAATGTGTGAACATGTTGCACTGAAAGGAGTATTTCATTAAAATCTCAAAAGCGAACTCGATGACTAAAAATAAAATAATTTAAATTGGAGTACTGTGTTTATACTTGCGTTATACGAACCCGTATTGGCGATTATGGCCGTTAGTTCGGCTTTTTGTCCGGAAGCTTTCAAACACGTCGGACAGAAATGGGCGTTGGTTTTGTAGCTACATGAATATTTACACCCCCTTTAGTAATTAAAGGGTTGACTATGTTGACCGCGATGATTTTCACTAATTGAAACGTGGACTTAAAAGAATTAAAAGATTACCATCAAAATTAATATCGCTTTTTTAGAACGCTTTAAAAAACGAATTAAGAGAATATTTTTAACAACATTTTGAACGTGTACAAATACTTGTAGACAAATTACTGGATAATACCCATGCTGGGCTGATATCAAATATTATTGATATTCCAACAGAGACAGAGAAACCCTGGAAACGAATGTTGATTATCTAGGCGTTTACAGGGCTTATGACCTGTCATTGGCTGGGTTATGTGGCCACTTGATCTGCTACAACATTCCCCATTCCGCCCATCATCTGATAACCATATATGAGAAATTTTTGAAACTTCTATATATTGAACTCGTCTTCAACGTTGAGATATCAATAATATAAGAGAATATTGTTTATTGGGTTTATGGGCTTTGTGTTCCTGACGTTTTGAAGCAATCCGTTGCAGCATCCATTGGCTCAGAAAAAGAGGAAAAATTTAGTGTGTAGTGGGATTCGAACCTATGGATCTACAGTACTCTACCACTATGCCACAACCCTTTCATTTAATTCAGTTATGTACATGCAAAAATTTTCATATGGGTTGAAAAATTTCGAGATATCAAAATAGCCTCATTTCATCATCATCATCATCATACCATATCCGCTCCCTATGTGGAGCATACGGAGTCCACAAACTGCCTCCAGGCCAAGCGATCGGCCGCCAGCTCCCGTGCATCCTCCCAAGTCAAGTCCACGTCCCGCAGCTCTGACGCAAACTGCCGACAAATTGTCAACAGTAGACGACCAGGACGCCGAGAACCTGATGCCTTGTAAAATAGGCAAGCATGGTTAAGGCTCTCGGGAGGCATACGTAGCATCATTTCGGCTAACATTGATTTTTATACAAAAATAGGCAGTAATTTGACTAGATAAGGGAGGATATCACGATCTATTATAACTTTGATACGCCCTAAGGCCGTCCAAAATTGATCAAAAGGGCTCAGAATTTATAAGTACGGAGGGGACTTTTATTAAATTTTAAATTGAATTTCACATCCTCTGCACGATAACGAAAAAACTCTGCCTTAGAGATGAGTAGAACTGATTATAATAAAGTTTTTTTTTGTTTTTGAGAATCACCAAGAATTACTAGGTACTGCTACTTTATCTTATCACATTCAAATAAACATTTCATATTGAACCCCATCGTGAATCGAACCCGCAACCTCATGCGTGGCAACCCAATGCACTACCGCTACACCACGAGGCGAACACCACCAAGAAAGTAATAGTGAATTTAACAAATATATTTTTTCAATTTTGTACACTGATAAAAAATAATACCCAAATAGGTAGCAGTCAGAAGAAGTAACCAGTTATCTGAACTTCCAGTTACTCGGTTATCGTTATCTGTTATTTCCATCACTAAAAGTAACTTTTTAAGGATCAAAAGCACAAGCCGATTTCTGATTGATTAAGCATTTTAATTGAAATTCTTTTTAGTTTCATCCTTAGAATTTAGATTCCCGACGCCCGAACTTGCGGACTTTTGTTTCGGACAAACCAATTTCACTTCTAATCCAACTTTTAGCAAGTTTTAGCTTTATTTCGGGGGAAATATTTATTTAGGATCCTTCAGAAAGAATCTTTAGGCTAAAAACACCGTCGTAATAATCTGAAACCTTTTTGTAATGGGTATTTTTAAAAGAAAAAGGTAATACCTAACTGTAAAATCAGACTATTACTTTATGAGTTCACGGCATAGATCCTGCTTTTATTTTTAATGCACTAGAATATTTTCTATGTATTAACAGTAAAAATGGGTGCCAAATTCTCGTGATAAAGCCATTGAATGGATATTTTTAAAAGGGAATAAAATTTATCATTGAAAAAATTTTTTTTTTTCAATTTTAAGTTTATTATTTCTAAAATTTTGCAAATCACGGTAAACATTTAAAAAAACAAAATAAAAATTTTAAAAATTTATAATTGTTTATAATATTTTATACCCATTATAACTTGAAATTATTTAACCATATGTACTTAATATTTTTCTAATGATTCTTTTTCTCACAATTTTTTCGTACTTTTTCGAATAAAAAGGATCGAAAAGCTTACAAAAATAACATATTGATTTTTTTCTAGGAAAACATCAGATACTTCTTACAATTTATTATAATCTGTTTCGGTTCAGTTGCAATAGGCAAATAGTTTATAATTATTCTTTCTTATTTAAGCATTTTCACGTCTGTTAAGTTCGCGTTAAGGCATTTCAAGTAACAAAATATTTTAGGAAGTGTATTCAAAAGTTTGTTTATTACTAAAACTATGACTGTTACCCATGCAAAATAAGGAGCAACTTGTTACTTAAGACATTGGTAGACGAATTACATCTCATTTACAGTAACTTAGCTAAGCTTTTAGAACGAGTACCTTCTCTAAGTGCTCAAGTCAGAAAACATCATCTAACTTTAATGGGGAAGTTTATTAATTCACACAATCGCACTATACCCCTTCTAGATAAAATACTTAGGGTATAACATAGCTATAATTTAGTACACTTGTGTAAGTGCAATAATTATAATTGACATATTAAAAATGGTGCATTAGGAAGCTTTAATTAATATGTTTTTAACTAACCAATGTGTGAAACTGTGCAAGACATGGAAATGAAAAAAAATATTACTAAAAAAGCAATTTAAGCCTTGTGACACCTTGTTAAGTACAAATAATATGACATAATATAATTTCATGTACTGTATAATAATATATGATACATATTTTTAACAACATTTTGAACGAATACAAATACTTGTAGTCAAATTACTGGATTATACCCATGCTGGGCTGATATCAGATATTATTGATATCTCAACAGAGACAGAGAAACTCTGGAAACGAATGTGGGTTATCTAGGCGTTTACAGGGCTTATGACCTGTTATTGGCTGGGTTAAGTGGCCACTTGATGTATTACAACATTCCCCATTCCGCCCATCATCTGACAACCATGTATAACAAATTTTTACAGTTTGTCTACAGTAACATTTTACAATTTTAGTAATTTGTCTACAAGTATTCGTATTCGTTCAAAATGTTTAAAAAAATATTTACTGGTAAAAATTAAAAAGCAAATAAAAATTGGAGAGACATCTTCAGGCGTCTTCTAAGTAAGTAATTAAGTTCGGATGAACCTTACCTACACCGATAAAGTTAGATTGCCAAAAAATGCTTATCTATCTTCTCAACAGATATGGGGAAAAAAATATTAAAATCTGTCGAAATACCAACTCGCATGTGGATTCTTCTGTACAAACTCAACATATATACAAGTTTCAAAAATTTGTCATACATGGTTGTCAGATGATGGGTGGAATGGGAAATGTTGTAATGCATCAAGTGGCCACTTAACCCAGCCATTGACAGGTCATAAGCCCTGTAAACGCCTAGATAACCCACATTCGTTTCCAGAGTTTCTCTGTCTCTGTTGAGATATCAATAATATCTATAATACAAATATTAAAAACACTCAACTAAGTAATTTTTTCGTTTAGCTAAAAAGATTTATCTTTAGAAAAAGTCAAACATCTGCTTTAAAACATTATATTGATAAAAAATGCAGTAGATTGGCTACATTTCAAAATGTACAGTGGTTTTAATGGTCCCTAACACTTCGTGCACTCTTCGTAGACTTCGGATTGGAATCCCTTGGTTCGAATCTCACTCCAGCACAACTTATTCTTGCTTTCTGGTACAGTTACTTCCGACGCCGACGATTTGAAAGCAGAAATTGAAATACAGATATATATACCCCAAGACAAAGTATCTTCATCTAAGGGTATATATTAAAATTTCGTCTATCTTTTATGCATATAACTGTGGCGGGCGACAATGACGTCACGAGCCGACGATCGCCGACCGCCTTGTTGAAGACGTACGAATTTGCCGAACTACAATTGAGGATATTTTCGGATCCCCGCGCCATCGCACGCGTCGTTAAGGCACATAATCCCCGCCAATTCATGAGAATCCATCCAACATTAAAATCATTATTTTATTTGCCTAATTAGTTTATAGAATCATTGTTTCCGAGTGTTAGCTTCAGTAGTTAGTCTTAGTGAATAAACCATTGTATAAAACGTAAGTACCTGTTTTACTTTCTCTCTCTGCGCACCCACATAACTCTGTACTACTCAATTAGGCCACCAACTAGGTGACGCCTAAATAACTTATCAATAGCTAATATCGATGGAAAACGAGTTTCGAAAGAAAATCTTCGAATTTTTCCCGAGTGGTACGAATCTTTTCACCCTTCATTGCTTGGGATTTTCATAATAATATTTTGGCAACGCCTGAGGAGGAAAAAAGCGTCACTTGTGTATTTTGTTTTGAAAAAAACTGACCATAAATTCGAGACAATCGGTGTGTGATGCCATAATTTGGCGCTGGGCCATACTCGAGCAGCAGATTATTCGCTATAATTTATGATCCTAGAGTGGATATTCCATTTTGTTGAATTCTAGCAAATGGAAACCAAGTAACGAGGCTACATATTTTTAGTTCTAAGGCTGAAGTTCATAGTAAAGAAACACAACAGATTTTTTATTATTTTTGGTACCAACCCTTATGTATGGAAGCGAAGCATGGAGTTGGAGAAATAAGGATGAAAGTAAATTGAATGCAGTTGAAATGCGATCTCTCAGGCGAATGTGTGGTAAAACTATGTATGATAGGTGCACTAATGTTGAAATTAGAGCAGAATGCAAGGCTGAGATAAGCATTATCGACAAAATTAAGAAAGGTCTTTAACGTTGGTTCGGTCATGTAGAGCGAATGCATGAGAAGATGTATGAATGTGGAGGAAGCAAGAGAAGTATGCCAGGACAGAGTGGTGTGGCGTTCTATCCTCTCTGCCTACCCCTTCGGGGAAATGGCGTGATGGTTAGTTAGTTAGTTAGTTTTTTTTAATTTTTTTTATTCCACCTCAACAGGCCAGTAGGCACAATACACGGGAACATCGTCACAAATACCCAGATGATGTTGGGATTAAGGATGGAAAGGAGAAATGTGATGTTGATGGTATACTGACTGACTGACTAACCAACACGCCATTTCCCCAAAGGGGTAGGCAGAGTCCTTATTGACATTTCCGTTTCTTGCATGCATACATTTGACAGCACTGACAATTTCTTCCATACACATCGGGCCTGCATCATCCTCTGCATTCATACGTACTTCAGGAGGTATTTGTACACTAACTGAGTTGCCAGTTATAGGAATTTGACTAAGAATGCATAGAGGTAAAGTCTATGTCTAATAAGGCAACCGAGAAATACGTGGTCTAGTCACATTTAAATGCACATTTTTATTGTTTATAAATTTTAATTTTTAACAACATTTTGAAATGAATACAAATACTTGTAGACAAATTACTGGATTATACCCATGCTGGGCTGATATCAGATATTATTGATATCCCAACAGAGACAGAGAAACTCTGGAAACGAAAGTGGGAAAAGAGGAAAAGAAAAAATCGGTAAAGCGGAACGACGAAGACGATTTCAATATAATGATATAGTAGTTCCAAAAATTTGTCATATATGGTTATCAGATGATGGGCGGAATGGGGAATGTTGTAGTACGTCAAGTGGCCACTTAACCCAGCCAATGACAGGTCATAAGCCCTGTAAACGCCTAGATAACCTATTTTCGTTTCCAGAGTTTCTCTGTCTCTGTTGGGATATCAATAATATCTTTAATTTTTAAATTTACATTATCATCTAAAATACCTATCTTAACTAACTTAATTAACTTTCATTTCTACGTTATTTATATTTTTTCCAGTTACTTTTTGCTTAACTTCAAATATTTTAGGATTCACGGTTAGAGGGAAAAATTTTGTTTCCCAAAAGGGTTGGTTATAAATTTTCATTGCTAGTAAGTAGGTAAGGGCTCCAGTTTTGAGGGTGTGGTTTATCCAACAGTGGGATTCGTTCTTGATCCTCACTATTATTTCTATAGCCTAGTGGTGCGATGGAAATTAAATTATTTTGGTCAGGCTCACTAATGGGAATCTACCCTTTTCCAAAATTTAATCGTTCTTGTGAGACAAATCGGCTTTCAGGTATTTGAATAGAATTAAAAGTGTTCTCGACATATTCAATGACGCGTGTTGGTATCATTATTTATCTGAAGGTACATTAAACTATCAGATAGGTCAAAAAACCTTTTAACCTTATTTAAAGGTTGAGGGTAGATGCTCGTACATGCTGATTTCGCAAAAGGTATTATATTTGACTTGGTGACTAAGGCGTTGGGCGTATCTCTCCAGGAGGCTTCCAGAAGTGCTGAAGACAGAAACAGATGGGAGCGAATTCTGGCGGCATAGTTCTCCCCTACTGCTGTGAACACGACTGCTCTGTGAAGAGCAAGCGATTAAGAAGAAGATTATATTTTAACTAATCAGCATGTGTATTTTTTTATATGAACCTTCGAGGCTTGCACTCACCATCGGTTTGAAATATTGTTAATTATCATTATCAGAGCTAGTATTTTCCTCATATTGTGTTGTAGCGGTAGTTCGTTGGGCTGCGATGCATGATGTCTAGGGTTCAATTCCCGATGGGGGTAAATAATATGAAATATTTATTTATTTATTCACGCCCATGGGGCTTTTACAAAACAAATGTAAGTAGCAATACCAAAGCAATGTTACACACATAATTTAATATAATAGTACAGGCATACGTAATATATGATTTTAAGATAAAAACAAAAGAATGAATTAAATGTGATTTTCACAACAATTTTTTTTTCGATACCTTGGACCGGCGTTAATGATCAACTTGCATTCATAGATTCACTGCATTTTGTGTATCAATGCAGTGCCCTATGCAGTTAGCCGTACAATAGTACTTAATGGATTATCTGAATTAACAACTGACTTAACTCTAGAAAATCGTATTTTAGTTAGAAAATGCTGTTTCGTGAAACATAGAATAGGACGAGATTAAAGTTTTTTTAAAGCTCTGACATAAAGATAATTTTTATTATTATATATTCTTATTATATTCACGATTTTGCTTGAAATTTTCATCCTTCCGTTTCAAAAAATAAAAACACCAGTAACCAATTACAATATAATTTGTGTCAACTTGTTTTATATTTTTATTCTATCATCCCGAGCTGAAATATTTCATATTTATTTATGTTTGTTCTCACTCAAGATGAAATTTCTGATAATAACTGAAAAATAGTTCAATTCAATAAAGATGTTTGATTGCCACTGAAACGAGAAGAAGTGTAGGTATTTCATTATTTTCTTTCTCGTATATATTGAGGGCTGAAGACTTTAAATGAAAATACAATTTGGAGTCGATATAGGTATTTTGAATATTCAAATTGTATTTTATGTTTTAAAGGTCACATACGGTATACATTTTAAAGGATCTACGTGCTTAATAGTTTCTACATAGTGTAACTAAACTCTTGGTACAAACCGAAAATTGGTGAATCAACATCATATTTGGAGTCGAATGTGTAATATGACTTTTTAATAATATCACATATACATACGAAAAATAAACAAAAATCCCACCAAGGCATAGCCTGTTTGTGGGCCTATGAATGTCAATGTGAATTTGTTCACACTCATTCATGCAGCATGCACGAGACAAAAGAAAAAAAAGATAATTCTAAAAATACAAGATATTATATTGATATATTTATACAAGAAGAAAAAAAAGAAGGAATTAATTATAAAATATAAAATAGCAGAGATTATGTTTATGTTATGTTATGGCCTTTAATGCAAGAATGATTCCACATTTACACTATTTATCCAGCTTTGTGTTAATTTTTACATAACCGTCATCATTATTATAAAACCGCCATCATCATTACTATATAACCACCATCATCATTATTATATAACCACCATCACCATTATTATATAACCACCAGCATCATTATTATATAGCCACCATCATCATTATTATATAACCACCATCACCATTATTATATAACCACCATCACCATTATTATATAACTACCATCATCATTATTATATAACCACCTTGGTTCCACCAAACTCTTCTCAAACTTTCAAGCAAATTTTTGCAAAAATATTTCAATTTGGACTTTAAAATATACCTGCTGTTGGATATTCTGTGCAGTTTGCAGTATTCCTTTATTTAAGTTTGGCGGGAAATTGTTTAAAGTGCATTCCGGTGATTACAAAAACGTGTTTGGAATTTTCCTGCCCATTGTCGGATGTTAAACTACGACGAACATTTTTTTGTTATTCCTTTTCTGTTAAAACTTGTAGTTTGCTGTGAAAAAATATTGATCCAAAATTATTTAATTTCAGAAAGTTAACTTTTATTGTAAGCATACATATCCGCTGTAGAAAATATATCCATAACATTTGTCACACTTTTCTAAAAGAGCCCCTGCGTAATTCAAGATCGCTAATCTCTGCGACCTCTTCGAAATCCATCTTTAAATGAACATTTTGTCACCAGTAGTGAGCGCATCCATGGTGACACAACATGACAGTAACATAAAGGCACTGCCACAAAAAGTCACTGCGACAAAAAGGTCACTTCGACAAAAAGTCACTGCGACAAAAAGTCACTTCGACAAAAAGTCACTGCGACAAAAAGTCACTTCGACATAAAGTCACTTCGACATAAAGTCACTGCGACAAAAAGTCACAGTCAGCGCCTAGCCTAACATCTGGCCTCAAGGACGTTCACAGATGAGATGGGTGGACGATATCAAGAAGTTTGCAGGAAGAAGGTAGTACCTTCACGGCCATATATTATGATGATGATAATGATGAATAGATCTGACCTCGTAGCATAGTGGTAGCGCATTTGGCTTGAAATATTTATTTACATGTGATTTTCATGTACGATACCTTGGACTGGTACTGAAGCGTAAGAGTGATCACTGCACTTGGTGTACCAATGCAGTATTGGGTGCGGATAAGGGAAAGCAGCAGATCTGACCTTAAACTTTTAACAGAACATAATTTGCATTAATAAAGTCCGTATTTAAAATTAATAAATTATAGGTTGTTAACGTTAAAAAGATAACCTTATTGAATAAAATAATGACTTTTTAATACAAAACACTGTTTTCCAGACTATCTATAAAAAAAACAGATGTTTTTGTGTATATTTTTTTAATGTTTGTTATGTAAATTTAGATATAAAATATTATGCCAGTTTACTAAGGCTAATATTATTTTGTTGTCTAAGTAGAAGCCACTTCTGTGAGATCATTTCATTTACGTATTTATAATATTTCAAAAGAAACAATGTAAGGCGTTAAGGAAACATTATTATTTCTTTTTAATACGCTTTTATAATTAAATGTCTGAGTTTCATTGTGTAGCTTTAGCAAAAATTCTTTGCGAAGAAACATAAAACGGATAAAACAATTTTCCTTTGTAATTCAAATTGTGATAAATGATTCAATATTCACGGAATAACCTTATGTTGGTTATTTTTCCGGAAAGATTTCAGTAGAATTAGAAAAGGAGAGTAATTTATATCAATCGTATAACACAAAACAAATTATTCCTTTATTATGTGACCTTTATTCTTATTGGCTCAGTTTATTTTCCAAAACAAAAGACACTCTTTATTCATTAGGATAAATTCAATGCAGTGCCCTATGCACTATTATGCAGCTATTGCGTGTGGATAAAGAAGAGTAGTAGTGGCTAAATACTAAATAACATTTTCTGTTAGTCAATAATGACCTACTTAAATGTTAATACTTAAATAAATGGTCAAACTATTAGGTACAATACTTTTTAGTTATGATAGAAAATGGTTGGGAAAAATATTGTAGATATCTATGCTAAAAATACTCTTACAAAGAAATAAAGCTTCCCTTACAGCAGTCAACTTTCCGTTATACTTACTTACTTACCAAAGAAAAATGAAACTAATAACGTTTTATATAACTTTGTTTTATTGATATTTTAAATTTCATCTTTGAGCTTCTTCATTTTTAAAAGTAACTACTACTACTACTCTCCCTTATCCGCACCCAATGGTGCTTAGGGCACTGCGATGGTACACCAACTGCAGTGAAAGCAAACGTAGTTTTGAAAGTAAACAAAAATGTTATATCATATCCCTGAGAGACATACGAGTACGTATAGCTACGAATTGACGTAAAACTCTTCGCCCCAACTGAACCCATTAGGGAGGTAGTAGATAGGAACATTCCTCCATAGTAGGTAGGAAGGTGGGTGGAGGTTAGGTAGGGAGCTGCATTCTACAGAGATACGTTAAGTTTAAATAGGAAATGGTTCGCTTTATGGTTCTGTTAAACCAGATTTGGTTTAATTTAAAACGACAGGAGCGCCATCTATGTACCAACACAAAGTGGCGAGAATAAGGGCGATAATCTTAATACGAATATTTTCAGCGCTCCCAGGGCATATTATTTTGAGTAAACCATTTTATGCATTTTTATTCCAAACCTTTAATTAATTACTTTAATTTCTTTCTACTTTCCTTCATCCGCATCCAATGGTGCATAGGGCACTGCATTGGTACACTAATCGCAATGAATCTTGATCAATTATTATATGAAAGCAAGATGATCAGTCTTACGCTACAGCGCCAGTCCAAGATCATTTCAAATAAACATTTCATACTGACTCCCACGGAAGTAGAACCCGCGACCATGCATGGCAACCCAACGCGCAACCGTTTTGCCACGAGGCAGACAACCGACATAAAGTACCTTGACAACCATATTCCCTTCCAAATTTCTTTCTCTTCCTTTAGGTATGAAGAAGAATAATTTCTGTTTGAATATAACAAAAAATTGTAAACTAAAAGCAAAAATAATATTTTGTTTTCTTTTTCGACGACTTAGTAAATAAACTAAAAACCCGAGTTGGAATTTTTAAATGGTATAAATTTCTTCTTCTTCTTTCACCACGTTCGCTCTTACATATATGTGGAGCATGTGGACATCACTAGATCCCTCCATGAAACCCTCTAACCAGCCAGCTCTCTCGCCTCCTCCCACGCCAGGCCCGCATCCATCACCTCTGCCGAATACATTCGTAGGATGGTCATCGACAGTTTGCCAGGGTGGTGGGATCCTGCAGGCGTAAAGAAGAGGCAGCTCGGGTTCAGGCTTCCGGAGTACATGCCCAAGCCAGGTCCACAGCCGCATCTTCACGACGCCAGTAATTGGAGGTTGCTGCGTCCGTTCTCGAACTTCAGCGTTAGTTATGAAGTCAAACCACCAAAACTCAACAAGCGAGCATTCTCGCTAAGTATAAAGTTCACTACATATTTAATCAAACCATTAAAAAAATGGCCTGCGTATTAATTATATGATCCGAGAGTTTGTTTTGACTGAAGTAAGCAAGTAATTACGCTAATGTATAGTGTGTGAAACATTAAATTAATTAGTTTTGTATGGTTAACATTACACGTCCAAAGAAACTTTATCAACAACTTTAAGGATTATACTTCAGTGATATAGTACCTTCTGTGGTTAGCAGCTTAGTATGAGTAGATATTAAATACAATTTACAGGTTCTTGCTACGGAATAAGGCAACGTTTAGACAATAATTATGTAACCGCATTGAGAAAACTTTCAGCCACCTCTGAAGAAGAAGGAATATGATATTAGATACATTTTGCATTTGAAAGTATTTTTTAAAGTTATTATTGTCACTTTAAAAAGTTTTGAAATCAACATTTTCATTCATGATTTTTATTTTCAAAATTCGCTTACCCATAAACGCCATTCTATTGTGTTGGCACTAGTATGACGCTATTGCGTGCTTCGGTTGTGGTAGAAAGAAAAAGACAGGCAGACTCGAAGTAAAGCGCTTTGTCTTTCTCTGAGAAGACATGGTCAGATGATCGGTTTACCATTTAAAGTTTTGTCAATGTTCAACTTTGTGTAACTTACTTATTTATTAACCAATATAAAAAGTAATTGCACCTATCATCTGTTTATTTTTCATATGGCTAAAAAATTAAGCAGATTTATATTTACATAGCATGTAAAACTCATCATATTTTTAGATTTCATTGCAGACCAGTGTAATAAATTATTTCAACTCAACGTATTTTCATTCTGAAAACATCTCCTTGAAATCCGCATTGAAACGGCGGATACAATTTTATTATTATTCTAGCACCTTCTCTCCAGGACGAGCGAGGATCCGTCTAAGCCTTACAGCGCCTGCGCAGCTTCTTGTTTGTTAGTTCAGATGCAACCCTTAACGCGGTTGGACGTGGTCCTTACCTCCCGTTAGGTTCTACTAATCTTTTCGTAATTTAGACGTTGGCGTCGCGACGTTTCCTAACTTTGACGCTAGAACGTAAACGCCTACTGACGTGTCTTTAAAAATAAATTTAAAGGTTCAAGATAATTTAAAAGTGGTGACAAATTATCTATTAAGGGTTTTCTTATTTTTAACATTTCCCATTGAAGGTAATTGTACTTTACATTTTTTTTAAATCAGTTATAATCGACATTAATTAAATCTAAGCAGATAATTAAAAATAAATTAATTTAACAAGTTAGGAGAGTGATAGAAAAATCATAGTTACAATGTAAATGCATTAAGTTCACTTGAAAAAAAGTCGTTCGCTCTAGGATTTTGCGTCAGGTGCCCTGACCACTGAGCCAAGCGACTAACAACTTTAACCGAGAAATTAACGAATATGCAAAAATTACAATGACTACTAACACCCTCTATAGTTAACTACATAAAACCTAAACAATAGATTTTTTTATGGAGGTCTAGTTGAAATTGAAAATCTTTCATATAAATTTCAGCTGGACTGCTGGACCCTAACAGTCCCAATTTTTT
The DNA here is from genome assembly GCA_022494985.1 of Micrasema minimum. NCBI lineage: Eukaryota > Metazoa > Arthropoda > Insecta > Trichoptera > Brachycentridae > Micrasema > Micrasema minimum. Next base: position 44,528 of record JAGVSP010001234.1, read on the forward strand.
AAATTTGTATTTAGGTATATTAGACACCGCTAAAGTACAGATATTAATTTTTACCCTATTTTTCAGAGCTATACATTTTACTTTTAATTATGTTTAAGCATTTTGTGCTAACTTTTCAATTGAGGCAAGTTTTTCAAAATGAGTCCTTAAATCATGTATTTTTAATGATAAAACTTTAATGCTCTCTTTTTGTTTCTGCCATTGACTGAGTCCACAGCGAAAAAACTTTTGGAAAATATTGAACAAGTTTTTTGTGCCGTCTGCTTTTTCTTAGAATATGTACATTTTTATTCAACTTCGAGTAAGTTTTTTCAAAGTTATCAAATCAAAAACATGTCTCCACATGTTTTTCTGCACAAAGTTTTGTGGAATTCTAGAAACTGTTGTGTAAATTTATTTTATGAGAGATGGTATTGAAATATTTATTTTTTTTACAATTCGAAATAATTTGGTTTTACATTTTACGTAATTAAATTATTTTGTCTAATACGTTCTTAAACCCCTAAAATTTGGTCGGTAATGCTGTATTACAATATTTTTTACCAATTAAAATATATTGAAAAGTATGAACAAAAACCAAATTACAGTCATTGAGACTTCGAAAAAGAAATGCAGAGATGTGGCATTCCATACTTGAAAATTACTACAGTGCCTATTGTTGCCTGGTGACAGCTAGTGCCCACGACGGCACTCATACGTCATCACTTGGCATCTACGCCTTCACTAAACGGTAGAGTTGATGTTTAAAAAAATTAGAAAACTTGTATGGAAATTGAAAGGTTAATTCTTTTTCGAAGAATTTTACACGTGATAAATCAAACAAATCAAATCATTCGGTAGAACCAATTTAACTCCTTAAAATTTGTCATTTTAATTACTTATGTATCAAAGGGTAGAAAAACCTGATTTTATGACTTTTGTGTTTCAGACCATATTCTTTTTTTTTTCACAAAAACTTTTTTTTTTTGCACTAATAACTAAAAAAAAACATATCAAATAAATAAAAAAGTAATTTATAATTAATAAAATTCTCAATTTATAAATGAATACTTCGAGAAAACGCTCCTCCATTTCTGAATGAAAGAAATGTAAGCACTAAACTTATTTTATCTAGGAGTGAATTTCGGCGATCTCTCACACTAAGTTAAAAAAAGAAAAATTAAAAAATTTTCAAAAAAAAATTTTTTCAAGACTTTGGGGG